>VUQH01053668.1:0-12103 GCA_015106775.1 Etroplus canarensis | reverse complement strand
TACATCAGAGGGACAGCTCAGGTTGAGAAGTTTGGAGACAAAGTCAGAGAGGCAAGGCTGAGATGGTTTGGACATGTTCAGAGGAGGGATAGTGGATATATTGGACAAAGTATGTTGAGGATGGAGCTGCCAGGCAGGAGGAGGAGAGGAAGACCACAGAGAAGATTCATGGATGTAGTGAAGGAGGACATGCAGAGGGTTGGTGTGAGGGAAGAGGATGCAAGGGAGAGGGTGAGAAGGAGGCAGATGATCTTGTGAGCCTCCTTTCCTTGTCAGTGGATTTTAACTCTAATTTGTTTGTGCAATACAGCCAACCAGTGACAAGAAAACAGATCACTTTCTTCCTGTACTTTACACATTACAATATCCTGTGAATTGTGATGGATTTTTGAGCCGGGTTGGCATTGTCATATTGGTAAACCTACGAAGTAGTGAACAAAGCTCAAATTCACATAAAGACATCAATATAAAATGAGATCCAGACATAAATCTGGATTTCCCTGTAGATTTTTTTAAAATGTTCAATGCAGTAAGAGTAATGTACAGTTAAGCAGGTTTGTTTTGCTTTTCAATCCAGATGAAAATAACATTTGGTATTTGGTATTTCTCACCAAATACCACATCATTTCCAAAAAATTGTACGGTGTTATGTGTTGTATATGTGAGCACTGAAAAATGGTCACTAGACAGAAGATGAACAAACTTTTACTATTTTTTCTGTTTGACGTCTGCTTGTTCTGTGAAAATGTGGTAATTTGTGTACACCTTTCTTTTACTGAAATTGTTGTAATCTGTTTGCAATAAACAATACATTCAAATGGCAGGAATCTGCTCCAAAAAGCAGAGTAGTATTGATTTCTTCTGCTGTGGTTTTCTGTGGCTTGCTTGCTGATGTGTTCTCTGCACATGGCCCACTAGGAGGAGAGTCAGAGGCATTTAAATATCTGTGCAACGCATTTTTAAAATTTTGCAAACATAATGTAGATGTAGTTTTAGTTTCATTGAGTAGCATGTTTACACAGTATTCCCATACAGCTGTGGGAAAAATACGGGGGGAGTTTGGGTCAGAAGCTATTTAGCCTTCTGATAAGCAGTTCTAATAAAACATCCTGGCAGCTTAAGAGGGCCTTGAGTTTTGATCTGTCAACTGTTATCAGAGATAAACTCAAAAACTGAACTTTTAAGCCAACATTTTACTTAGGGTGCTGCAAAATTCTCCACTGGAAAATTCTAACATGCACTGTTTCCTTTCAATCGCCTGTTGTGACCATAGATTAAAATGCTGACCCAGCCACGTGACATCACCAGTTGGTTTTGCATTCTGCATTTTGAAGCTTAACCTTAAGGGTTGGCTTTTGCCCACTGCTGTGTCACTTTTTGGGACCCCAAAGGTACCCTATTTGGAAGAGATAGTGGCATGCTAACTTTTTCACTCACCAAAACTTTAAACTTCTTGGATGGCCACATTATTTCTCAGAGAAATTCATTTAAAAGGCTTCAAAATGCACCAACACTATAATTCTTAAGATTAACATGCATTGCCAAGGGCAAACGAAAAGACTTTGTCAAACTCTGACAAATGAAAGTGCTGGATTTTTCTGAAAATGATTTGCAAATGCTTTTTTCCTTTTTTTTCTATTCTTAACTAATTAATTTAATTTGTATTATTTATTTTGAATTTTATTTTCCTCCTTAATTTGTTAATTAATCCAATTTCATTATGTTTGTTTGAGTTGAAAAATGATACAAGAGTATGCAGTATGTGTGTAATGTGTAAATGTTATTTGTTTGTGAAAAATCTTGAAAAAGACAATTAAAAAAAACTATAACTCTTTGCTATCCTTTAACTAAATAAATATAACAGATGTCACCAGTGGTTTTATTTCTCCATTCCCTTCCATTTTTCTCCAGAATATAATATTTAAAAAATACTTGAAAGGAACCCTGAGGCATTCCTTTATGTCATTTGATAAATCTGCAGGAAAATCCAGATCCATTTAGGTCCTTTTGGCTTAAGCTTTTGGTTACCCCATAGTTCAAATTGAGTGGAACATTAATGTGAACCTACCATTTAAAATAGTTTCTACAAAAATAGTGTTCTTTCAACTTTGCACAAAACCACAACCATAAAGAAGTTGCAGATTGATATGTAGGAACTTGACTGATCTGCCTAACATCAGAACCCAGCAGCGAGGTTCCAAAAAGTTGTGTCTGAAATACTGCTGCTGTCAGAGCAAGCTGAAATGGTTTTTGGATGACAAATACACATTATTACAAATACAAACTTTGATACCAATATTTTAAAAAAGAATTTTGCAGATGCTGATACAATAGACTGCTTATTAAACCACCAAAGTCTAAGTCACCATAGGTGGTAACCCTACCCTAACCCTATATTTTGGAGAAAGTCAAAATAGTTTTTGATCTGTGGCAGTTAAAATGTTTATTTTCTCATTTCCCTGATTGCCAAGACTTAGGAGAACATTCTGATGAAAAAATACAAAAATGACACATTCTGAGTGTCTATGGCTGGAGTTACAGGTAGGGTTTGGGTTGTGGTCATCGCTGAGTACTTAGACATAAGAAGGTTAAAGGTGGATGTAGCTTCTAGGTCTGAAAAGTGAAGTGAATGAGGAAAGGCTTCTTTTGAATGGTCCGCAGAGGGTGGCTGCTGTGGTTGAAAAATGACTTATGGTTGAAGTCTATGAGAAAATGGCCAATAGTTCCCTTGTCTATACTGTCAGTAAACACCTGTTTGATAGGTTTATGGTCTCAATTACCACTTTGAACCAGGGCATACCTTACTGTGTGACTGACAAGCCATTAGCCAAGTAGTGTGCACTCTCCCTGGTTTCAGTCAGATCTGCTTTGAACTCCTGAAACATGATATTTTGCCCAAGAAATTTTTTAAAAGAAGCTGTTATGGTGACGGTGGCTATGTATATCATTTATATACAGTATATAACTGATACTAAGCTTCTTGTGTGCTTTGGTGAATTGTTTTAGTCATTTATTTTCTTGGTAATTCTAGGTAAACATATAAATCATCAGTATAATAAAATAAGGGGCTTTGAACATTTAGCCTGCACAAACGCACAGAATGATATTTACCCAGTGATGTTCACCTATTTTAATTGCTGATAGGGCACCGGCAGTAAACTAAGCAAACAACAAATAAAGCCAGCATTTTTGGTCAGATGTATTGGGCAAAGGAACTTTGCTGCAGTTTAAAAACTTATGCTCATGTTGAAACTGACAGCATCTACAGTACTGCCCAGAGTCTTAATATTTTGCTTTCAAGGAGCCAGACTTTCTTCTGGTTTTTTTAAAGTGGGTTTGAGCAATAGTTCTTTTAACAGGTCTTTCAGCGTTCTTTTTGAACGTCTTTTTTTTTTTCATTCAGTTTTAGTCTAGTGGTACCAGTATGGTGTGCAGTGTGTCCTTAAAAAACTAAGGAAACTGGACAGACAGAGGACAAAAGAGGAAGTGCCAGACCTAAAAATAAAAAAAAAAACATCTACAGCATATGAGGAGTATCTGAAAGTCATGTCCGGAAAAAATCCAGCAAAGACCTGACAGGACCTGAAGAGATCAGAATCAGAGTACTAGATTAATCCCAGGGGGAAACTGAATTGTGATACAGACACTCAGGTAAATATAAATTTAAAAGGCAGTAGATATAAAGAAAATGATGACTAATATAAGTAAACAAATAAACCTGTCTGTATGAATTGCAATATGCAACATAAATAACTCTAAGTTAAACACTGCATACTATATGTAATAAATACAATATATACAGTATGAAACTGTAGTGGAGTCACAGGAAGGAATTAAAGAGTCTCACGTCACGTCCACAAGCGCCACGCCTGCGACGTTACTGGTCTTGCGGATCAGTTTGTTGAGTCTGCTGGTGTCCGCTACTCTCAGTCTGCTGCCAGCATAGAAGATGGCATTGGCTACCACAGGCTCATGAAACATCCTGAACGTCGCCCGGCAGATATTGAAGGACCTGAGTCATCTCAGGAAATAGATGCAGCTGCATTCGGTCCTTCAGTTGATCCATCTACTGTTCACCGAAGCCTCATCAAAACTGGGCCCACGGAAGGTTGGCTCTCAGAAAGGCATTCTTAAAGAAAGGAAACAGGGAGAAAAGGCTGAGGTATGCCAAATTACACAATAACTGGAGTGAAAATCAGTGGCAACAGGTCTTACGGAGCGATGAATCCAAATTTGGTGTAGGGTTTGAAACATCAAGTAGCAATGCTTTGTATGACAGCAATAATTTAATTAAGGATCAGAGTAGTGTCTAAACATGTCGCAGATGAACTCACTGGACAGAGAACTTCATCTATGAGGAGGAGGGTGTGGAAAATGATTAAATGATTTCAGGCAAAACCAGTGCAGAGAAAATAACTGCTGCACAAATGACCTACAAAGAATGACCTCCATCAAGCTCAGAAACAAAAATTCTGATGGAATAAATAGGCTATGAACAAAAGGGGGAAACAGCTACTACTGACCTACTGCTATACAAAAATGCAAAGTTAAATGCCAATGCTACTGAGCGTGCTTCTCTTTCTGTCTAAACTTCCTCAGCTTTGACTGACTCTTACAGGGTCTATTCCCTCCAGCTTTGAAAAACACATTCCATTTTAATGTAGCAGCCGCTCTCAAGGTCATTTGTCACTTGATAATGACAAAGCGAACCCAACGGCATTTCACTGTCAAGGGTGTGTATGTGTGCGTGTGTGTGAAGGAAGTCTGAGAGGTGAGAGGGGTGGTGGCGTCCTTGTGAGCTCATTGACTTGTTTGAAGTTTAAAGACATGAAAAAGTGCCCATACACTCTACTTTTGTCTGTTTGTGGAGAGAAACACGTATGTACACACATTTTAGAGTGCACATATTATGCCTTTCCTTATTTTCAGTATGTGTATATATGTACAGGCTACTCATGTTAAACATGGACAGAGTTTCAAATATTGGCTGTATGTGCAAGTAGCCAAAAGCTCCTTTCCAGACAGTTTTTTCAAAGTTTAACTCTGTATGATGTCATAAAGGGTGAATCTCCCTAATATGGTCATTGGAGGAAAGTACTTGATCACGCCCTTTTTAATCACTGAATTCAGGTGTTGCATTCAGTCCAGTTTGCCAAAAATCTATAAAATCAAGCCCCTAGCCATGTAGGCTGCCTTTACAAACCTTTCTAAAAGAATGGGTCGTTCTAAAAAGTTCACTGAATTCCAGTGTGGTACTGTAATAGGATGCCACAGTTGCAATAAGTCAGTTGGCGGGATTTTTTTTCCCTCTTATACATTCCACGAGGAACAGTAAGTGGTATTATTGCAAAGTGGATGCATTTAGGAACCATAGCAACTCAGCCACAAAGTGGCAGACCAGATAAAGCTACAGAGTGGGGTCATCGAGCGCCTAGAATCGCATAAGTTTTCAATGCTCAATATTTTTTGTCACTCATTTCAGAAAGTGAAATCCATGTATTATATAGATTCTGCACACACAGAGCCTTTTTTTCAAGCCTTTATTTCTTGAAATGTTGATGATTATGGCTTACAGATGATGAGAAACCAAAATTCAGTGTCTCAGAAAATTTGAATATTGTGAAAAAGTTCAACATAGGAAAGTCATGGTGTCGCACCCTAATCAGCTACTTTTTCATGATATTCTAATTTTTTGAGATACACCTGTGCATCTGCACAAAAAAATGTGCATTGGCACAGGGTTTCCATGGCTGAGCAGCTGCATGCAGGCCTTACATTGCCAGGAGTTGAATGGAGCGAGGTAAAGCCCCCCTGCCACTGGATTCTGGAGCAGTGGTAATGTGTTCTGTGGAGTGAAAAGTCATACTTCTCTATTTTGCAGTCTGATGGATGAATCTAGGTTTGGTGAAGGCCAGGAGATGGTTAGCTGTTTGACTTCATTGTGCAAGCTGTAAAGTTTGGTGGAGGAGGGACAATGCCATCGAGGATGGCCTGGGCCCTTTATTTCCAGTGAAGAGAAATGTTAATCCTTCATCTTACTAAGACTTTTTGTACTATGCTTTCATTTTGAGGAATGCCCTTTTCCAGCATGACTTTACCCAGTGTACAAAGCAAGATCCATAAATGTATGGTTGGATGAGTTTGGTATGGAAGAACTGTACTGGCCTGCACAGAGCCTTGACCTCAACCCCATCCAACACCTTTGGGATGAAGTATAACGGAAATTGTGAGCCAGACCTTCTCATCCAACATTAGTGTCTGAACTCATCAATGCTCTTCCAGATGAACTGACACACTTCAAAATCTACTATGAAGCTTTCCTAGAAATGTGGACGCTGATATAGCTGCAAAGGGGGGGACCAACTTTATATTGATGCCTGTGGTTTTAGAATAAGATATCATAAAGGCTCTTCTGTGTGTAATGTTTAGGCAGCCCAATAATGTTGGTCATATAGTGCAGCTCTGGCTGCGTGCACACAAGCTGCGCCAACCTGATTTTCAAATGTTTTGATTATGAAGAACGAAGTGAAGGAGCTAAAACAGCTTCACTGGAAGGTGAATAAGGATTATTTTAGTCTGGGAATCAGTCAGAGCTACTCTGTTGGACAAGCACAAATACAAATACTCAAAAAAGTTTAAATATTCTGACCAGAGGTTTGTGAGCCATAACTGATGTACTCAGTGTTGAGGGTATCTAGCTTCGACCAATAACAAATCTGTATTTCCAAGCTTGTAATAAGTAGGTGTTGCTGAAAATCACGTGTTTGTAGCATGCGTTGGATGTGACATCCACCAGGCAGGCTTACTGCCTGTAAAAGTGGCTGAAGCGACCCCAACAATTTTGAGAAAAACAAAAGATCATTTTGTCACTTTATTGCATTTTTGTTATTCTGAGCGAATCATTCTGCTCTTTCTTGATCACTTACATAACAATACTGAGGAGAGAGGCGTTTATATTTAGAGCATAGGGCCTCCAACCTTCAAACTGCATCCTCTAATTCCTTGGGTGCCCGATGTTGCAAAACAGTGTGTGAGTTTGTGTGGGCGGCTGTTTGTGTTTGATCATGAGTGAGCCTGTGAAAACAGCCATGTATGAGTGTGTGGGTCTTATTATGTTAATCCTTGCCGGTCCTATTTGCCGGCCCTTCTGGTAAGAGGGGCATGTGGACGGAGGGGACCTTGGTTTGGCAGGACTGGCATAAAGACAGATTACAGTAAAGCACAACAGTTGCCACACAGCCTGAGCTGCTCTGAATATGGCTGCTGTTTATAGGCACTGGCTGGTCCGTAGTGGTCTGGGCTGGTCTTTATTTTATTTTATTTTATTTTATTTTATTTTATTTTTGTGGTTACCTTTAGCATGATTTGTTCTGTTATTAAACAGCAGGATTTTGTTATCTGGCCTTGGGTTAGCCTTGGCCTGAAATATTGAGACATAAGACACTTGACCATGACTGAATGATAAAACACTAAAGGCGATGGAATGCTTCAGTGAAGCTTACTCATACCACAGACCACACTAGCACATCAGACAAACAGTTTTCAGCGTTTCTAAATGATTCAACAAGAGGCCGTTGGGCAAAGATCAAGGCAAGATGGCAAACAGGAAGAATATTCATTTCAAGAGTTCTCCTCATTCTTAGATTTGCTAAAATCATGATGTCATCTAAGTGGCCTTCCAGTACACTGACCAACATGCACTCACCAGCCACTTTATTAGTTACACCTTGCTCGTGCCAGGTTGGACCCCCTGTTGTCTTCAGAACTACCTTAATTCTTTATAATAGATTCAACGAGGTGCTGGAAACATTCCTCAGAGATTTTGGGCCATATTGACATGATACCATCAAGCAGTTGCTGCAGATTTGTCACCTGCTCATTCATGATGCGAATCTCCCGTTTCAACACATCCCAGATTTGCTCTATTGGATTGAGATCTGGTCACCGTGGAGGCCTTTTCAGTACAGTGAGCTCATTGTCGTGTTCAAGAAACCAGTTTGAGACGATCAGAGCTTTGTGATGTGGAGCGGTATTCTGGGTACGCTGCGATCATGAAGGGATGGACATGGTCAGCAACAATGCTTACTTAGGTTGTGGCATTTAAACGATGCTCAGTTGGTACTAAGTTCCCTGTCACACCATGATGATTTAACAAGCTTATGCCGACGCATTCAAATTCCTCTAAAAACGCTGGCATATGCAGAACAATGATGTAAATACAGAACATATATGCTCGCGTACTGCTGGCATTCACAACTTGAGCCCATTTACACATGTTTGATATATGTTACACATATGTTAAAAATATGTTATAGGTTATTAATACATTTTGGGTTCACTAGACATTATCTCCACGTATTTTGACAATTGAGTTACGTGAGTCTCCGACTGCATTAAGTACCTGCAACATATGGTCCTCATATATGGGATGAAGAGCCATACGGCTGCTAAGCATCGGAGGTTTTGTGCATGCTCAAAACTTTCCCGCAACCTCACCATGCTACCTCATATACGGGCGTAATTATGCGTGCTCTTAACTACTAGAAAACTTCCCTAGAATGTACTTGACATACTCGTTACTTGGTACGCTTGTTAAATCGTCACGCTGTGTTTGGGTCTTAAGGGACCCAAAGTGTGTCAAGAAAATATCTCCCACACCATTACACTGCCAGTCTGAATAGTTTGTCTAAGGCAGGATGGATCAAAGCTTTCATGCCGTTTACACCAAATTCTGACCCTACAGTCCAAATGTGACAGCAGAAATCGAGACTCATCAGACCAGGCAACGTTTTCCCGATCTTCTGTTATTCAGTTTTGGTGAGCCCATGCAAACTGTAGCCTTAGTTTCCTGTTCTTTGCTGACAGGAGTGGCACCCAGTGTTGTCTTCTGCTGCTGTAGCCCATCTGCTCCAAAGTTCAGTGTGCTATGCCTTCAGAGATGCCCTTCTGCATACCTTGGTTGTAAGAAGTGGTTATTTGAGTTATTGTTGCCTCCCAATTAGCTTGAAGCAGTCTGGCCCTTCTTCTCTGACCTCTGGCATCTACGAGGCATTTTGGTCTGCTTGCTGGATATTTTCTCTTTGAAATTTGCAAGCATTCATTTAAGCAAAAGCTCTCTGAAGGTCCCGCCGCAGCATTTCAATCAGGTGGAGGTCTGGACTTTGCAACACTTTGACTGTTTTCTTTTTCAGCCATTCTGCTGTAAATTTGCTGCTGTGCTTGTGATTATTGTCCTGTTGCATGACCCAGTTTAAGCCAAGCTTTAGTCCTCAGCCAAAAGGCCTCGCATTTGATTCTGGAATACTTTGGTATAAAGAGGAGTAAATTATCCACTTAATGACTACAAGGTGACCAGGTCTTGTAAAACAAGCCCAAATAATCACCCTCCACCACTGCGCTTGGCAGCTGATATGAGATGTTTTTGCTGATATGCTGTGTTTGGCCTTTACTAAATGGGGCACTTTCCATTATACCCAAACATATCAGTGGCCCAGCGCAACGATGAAAGGTTGGGAACCGGAGGACCGCTGATGTGGCGCTGGTTTAATGCTCGCAGTGCCCCCTGCTGAGGCCGGAGCGACCCCATCCCCAAGCCCTGCCGAGGTGCCCCCGAGCAAGGCACCGAACCCCCACTGTGCTCCTTGGCGCCTGTAATGGGCTGCCTTGTTCCTTCTCTACCTCTGTTTGTATATATGCATCTGTATCACTCAACTGCGTGTAAAATGTGTGTATTCCCCATTAGGGGATTAATGTAGTATATCTTCTTCTTCTTCACTTTGGTCTCATCTCCAAAGGATATTGTTCCAGAAGTTTTGTTTGTTCAGATGCAACGTTGGAAGTCTAAACCATGCGGACATGTTCTTTTTAGAAATCAGAATCAGAATACTTTATTAATCCCCGGGGGGAAATTGCTTTGTAAGAGGCCAACCCTTCCAAACCAGCAATAGTTGTTCGGTCTTTCTCTGTCTGTCATGTACAGAGAACATGAACTTTAACATTTACCATGCTAACCAAGGGCTGAATCTTTTTTTTTTTTTCAGTTTCTCTGAGAATTGCACTGTGGGGCAAATTTACAGGGACATCCACTCTTGAGTAGGTTGTGGCCTGTGTTAACACACCTGAACGCGCCAGACCAGCAAAATCTGCTTTTGTAGAGGTGGTCACACACCAACTCAATTAACCAAGCGCATTTGATCAGCAGCACTTAGCTGCTACTTACCCTCTTAATTCCTCTTGAAGCAGTAAGGGTGTACATGTCACAGGACTGCAAAGAGTCCTCTGAAAACTTTTTCACGTGACTGCATTTTACTCATACATAGAACGCAACATGGACAAAGAAATAAAAATATTAATGATGGCTCCTGTCATTAGTAAACTTTTTATGCAGCTGCTTCGCGGTTAACCCCTTAAGCTTGAGGCAAGCATTTGGCATTTCCACCGGAAAAAAAATATTCTCAAAAGTCTCCTTAGCTGCTTCCCTAGTACAGAGTGAGATCTGAAAAGCTCCAGAAAATACTGACAGTTTTTCTTCCACCTAATCAAAAGTGTAAATGAAAGAGTAAACAACAGCCAAGTGCATGAGTCAGTAAACACTGATGTTATTGAACCTGTTCTAAAAATTCTCAGCTGAAACTCTCCCAAATCTAATGGAACAAAAATGAAGCACAGAAAATGCTACATTCATTTTAGTCACTGTTGTACCAGGTGGCCTGTTCACTGAATGTGCCATGCTTGGCAACCTTCAAAAAGTAACACCAGTTGCATTTTTTTTTTTTTTCTTTTTTTGTAACTGATAGGGTCTGGTCTAGTGCGAGACTTTTCACTACAAGCAGCTGCAAGAGAATCCAAAAGAAAACTCAACAACAATAACATCAAATGAGCAGATCAGATAGCAGAGATTCTTAGAGTTCACTTTTAACAAGTACAACGTAGGAGTATAAATGATGGCAACTCCCACGTTTCACAGAGGCTAACAAATGTGCATAATGAAGACAATCGCAGAGATGCTCCTTGCAAATTCACAGTAAGCTGGTGTATACGTGGTGTAGCAAAGAAGGATTTGAGCAAAAACAGAGGAGAAACTAAACATTATCTTTTCTCAGTCATTGCAGATGGTGGATTTGTGTTAGAGGTTTTTTAAATTACAAAAAACGTATAATCTTCTTAACCCAGAAAATCATTTTTGAACAGTATCGGATGGCGCTAACAACTTTTTCAAATCATAAAATAGCCTTTAGCACATCTTGAAATTGCAAATGAATATACTTGCTAATTTACATGTTGAGAGGGAACAGTGCTTTAATGTTATGTATATCATTTTTCACTTTATTGTGATAATTCATAGTTATGCCCATATGTTTTGGGACAATGTAAGTTTGCCTCCGTACACCACTACAGTGGATTTATTTTAAAATCAGACTCTCAAAATATTACTAAAGTGCAAATTTTAAGCTTTAATTCAAAGGGTTTGACTGAAAAATCATATTGTCTTGGAATTACATTTTTATACATAGTTCCACATTTTCAGAGGCTCAAAAGTAAGCAGTTTCATGGGCCGATGAGGCCCGTCCCTTGTTATTCCTAAACTAATTAAGCAGATAAAAGTTCTGGAGCTGAACCCAAGAGTTGAACTTGGATTTGGTAGCTGTTCACTGAAACTCTCAATAGGAGGTCCAAAGCGATGTCAGTGCAAATGAATGAGGCTGTTATTAGGCTGAAAACCCAAAATAAACCTATCAGAGAGCTAACAAAAACTTTAGGAGTGGCCAAAACAACAATCTGGAACAGTCTTAAAAAGAAGGAATGCACTGGCCAGCTCAGCGACGCCAAAAGCCCTGGAGGACCGCAAAAAACAACTGAAGTGGATGACAGCAGAATTTTTTACTTGGTTAAGAATACCCCCTTCACAACATCTAGCCAAGTCAAAAACACTCTCAAGGAGGTAGGTGTATCACTGTCAAAGTCTGCAATCAGGAGATGCCTTCATGAATGTGAATACAGTGGGTTTATAACAAGGTGCAAACCACTGGTTGCACTGAAAGAACAGGAAGACCAGATTAGACTTTGGGAGACAACATCTAAAAAAAAAAAAAGAAGGCCAACC
>VUQH01053648.1:0-12368 GCA_015106775.1 Etroplus canarensis | reverse complement strand
GATGGTGTCATGGAAGAAGCAGGTGTGTGGAACTGAGAAGACAAAAGGGTGACTGCTGTTGGAGTGCCGTCGTTCATTTTTCACACTTTTATCGTCGTACACACACACACACACACACACACACACACACACACTCTCCCACAACCACTTGTAGAACAATGTGCTGTCTGCTCTTGTTGACAAGCCAAAAGCATTCTGTTACCTCCAACCACACACACATACACACACACACACACACACACACACACACACGTACTTGTTTCTTCCAACGCCATGGATATTTATCACTATAAATAATGAATGTGTTGTTGTGGAACTGTGCGGTTACCAAAGCACTACAATGCTAGACATTAGAGGGAAGTGCAGAGCCATGTTTGGTGAAGGCTCACTGGAGCAAAAAAACAAAAATGTGAGCAAATGGAAAGAAAAAGAAATTACTTTGAATGGGCAGTGAACCAGGTCACCAGCAGAAGCGGCCAGAGAACACCAACAGCAAAAAAAAAAAAAAAACTGTCTGCCTTTCAGATTGACCTTGTGACTGTAGCAATACCTCTGACAGATAATCCAGTAATTAGATAACAACTCATTAAATATTTTATTATGGAAAAAACAGGTGATAAATCTGAGAAATATTAAAGCTACTTAATGCTGAACTTGGAAATTTCAGGCTTCCTGGAAAGATACAGTGATGACCATACACAAAGAATGTTTTGCTTTTAAATATTCCAGATAGCTTTTAAATAGCTGGTTTTTAAATTCACATTATATGTTTATCAATGTGTATATAGTTTAAATATATATGTATACAATTTAAAAAACAAAACAAAACAAAAAAACAAAACAGCACCGTAATAATATGATCCACAAGAGGGTAGCTCTCACTTGGTGGATGAAGTACAGAGTAGCACATTAAGGAAGCAGTACAGAGATGCGTGTGTAACCTCTTGCAGTATGATTATTGTGCTTTTTTTAACTCATGGTCTGATATGGTAAATAACCTCGACAGGGCCCAGCCCTTCCTGCCCAACTGGGCTTTGCACATTAGGCTGCAATTTAGTGTGTTACATGCTCGCACTGACATTAAGGCCCACAAAATTTTATTTACTGTTATGGTCTGTGTGTTTGTGTGTGTGTGTTTTGTAGTTTTGTTTTTGTAGGTTTTACTCTTAGGTTTTCTTATTCTTAGTCTCTGTGTGTGTTTTATTCCAGGATTTCATTGTTTATTAAGTCTTGTTCTGTTTTGGGTTTTTTCTCCTGCCTCCCTTGTGTCTTCCCTGTATGTTGTTTTGTGTCTTAGTTTGAGTCTTTGTGTATTTCCTGTTTTACTTTGGTAATCCTTTGTGTCCTGTGCTTTGAGCTTCCCTTCCTGTCTTCCCTGATTCCCTGATTATGGTCATTTATGTTTCCTCTCCATCCTGTTCCTGTTTCGTTCCTTTTCAATATGGTTGTGTTTATAGTCCTGCCTTTCAGTTAGTCTTTTTTGTAGTGTCTGTTTACCTTCCTGTGTGCTCCATGCCAGTCACAAATTTTTCCATTTGGATTTATCTTTTTGGTTTTTTCTTTATGCTTTCCCGAACTTTATATTTTTGAACAGCCAAATAAAAGCTCACTTTTTGTTTTTTGTTTTTTTGTCTGCCTCCTCTGGGTCTGTGTTTGGATCCTCTCACTTCCACACTCCACCATAAATCTGACAGTTCCTGCTGGTATGCTAGTCCTACTATTCATCTACACGAAGTACACATAGGTCAGCTCCAAAAGCAACCTCAATAAAACAATGCTCCCAGACATTTTAACCCTTTTCTTATAAATGAAATGGAATGATACATGACTAACTTTTCACAAATCAATGACACTACAAGTACAGAAAAATATGCAGACTGAGAAAACATCAGTTGTTCTATGACAAGACACTGGGTTTTTTGGTTTTTTTTTTACCATTTTTTAAAAATTTATTCTGATTAACTATTTTGATCTACTCCTTATGTTAGTTAATAACACACAATTTTTTTCTCACCATCGCAGATGCTAGCTGAGTAGCAAATAAGCAGTTCAGTGCATTCAATCACACTGCCGGTAATTAGATTTTAGTTGTTACATGTGACCAATGCTGAGCCCTCATCTTGAGCCCAAATGCTGTCACTGACAAGCAGTAAGATTAAAGGAAATGCAAGATAATAACTTGGCTTACTTCTGAGACTTAATGTGCAGGAGTTGTGATGCAGTCTGCATTTGAGGATATCCTCTTATCACCTCATCATACTTTAACATCAAACAAGGAAGGGAAATCAGAAAACAAAGATAATTCTGCCATGGCTCATTGGCTTGAGAGATGCATTGCAATTTTCTCCACACAAGGAGATTATGTTTAATGGTTTCTCAACTGAACATCGTGTTTCCATGCACAGCAGGTCAACTCTGAGTGTAAGAATTATTACAACACACCAGGAGATGTGAGTGTGCATTGTGGATTGTAGGAGTCTTACACTGTGACAGAAATATGTGCTGGAAGGATAAACTACAAGTTTGCCTGGTTAAAGACAAGTAAAGAGGTTACATACACTTCACTCACTCTACCAGGAAGCTTTACTCCAAGTCAGTGAAGAAAAACCCTCCCCCTCCCCCTATCGCTGAATGGAAATGTATGAAAAATAGTCCTGGATGGGCCCAGACAGCAGCCATCCATCAGCACAGTGACAGAGCAGGTCTCCCACTCTATTGTCCCTGACTCCGAGTGTGTGAATTAAGATGGTCAGATCTGGGCTCAGATAACTCCAACCACCCCTGGCTTTGGCCCTAGGCACATCAATCAGCAGACAATACAGTATCTGATCATTAAACACTCTCACCCTACGTAGAGCCAAACTGAAAGTATATCAACCAGCCTACCCAGCAGGCCCTTAGGACAGCATCACATCCCATAGACAAGTACTCTTCACAGAGTAAACAGACTCATAAAATCCCCATAGAAGAGCCAATTATGGCAGGAACCTGACATCCCCTTGTCGTAAAAGCTACAGGAGGCCGTAACTATCGGACAGAACATGAAATATAGCCAGTTGTTATTGCCACCCATTTGTGGCGATTAAAAGCTACCCTGAAGACCTGTGGTACCGGGAAAGGAGGGCATTGTGAATGCCTTGCCTCACCGTATGGCACAACTCAGGGAGGCCTCTGGAGGGAGCTCCCTGTGCCAGGCAATCCTCTCTGTGAATGCCTGATTTATCACCAGCCGTCCACAGCTAATGTACCAGGCACTGTGACTCTCATGGTTGGCCCACATTGATAGAAGCCTGCTTTATTATTATCTGTACTGGCATCGAAGACTGAGCAGCTTGTATTATTCATAAGATCACCCACATTTCCTCATTGAAACATGAGATACATTATGCAGAGTGCAAATGTGGGTTTGATTTATAGCCTCTGGTTGTGTACAAACATACACGTTGATAAGATGGAAAGACCCTTGAAATAATGTGGCTATGTAAACCAAAAAAAAAAAAAAGAAGGAGGTTGCAACTGGAATAAAAATTCTATAAGCACACCACCAAAATGATGAATCATGCTGCCCGTGCCGTGGCAAAGAACAGCAAGTTACCCATCCAACGGCAGCTGACTCACAAAGAGAATACCAAATTATAGAATCAATCAATACACTACTGGATGAGGGTGAGAAATAAAGTCCTATTATCTTCCTTTATAATGGACAAAAAACATTGTCTCTTCACTCATTTTCAGCATGTATAACCCAGAGCCAATTAAACAGGCTTAAAAACAATAGGAAGTAAAGCTGCTGTCTGCAACAAGGGGCCAACTACTCACTTTGATTAGCCGCAGACTGCGAGCTGACATCAATTTTATCCTTCCCTCTGTTGGGAAGAGGAAATTTCTGTCATTTGTACAGACAGAGATTTTCTAACAGTTCTAAAACATTATCCCAGATAAAACAATCATGTATGTGAACAAAAATGCATACAATCAATAATTTTTGCTTTTGTCTTTTCTTTTTTTTGTTTCTTCTCTTCTTGCATACACACACCCTCTTTGTCTTTCTTCATTTCCCTCTGTCTCCAGACATATACAGCCAAAACACACTCACATTCACAGCTAAACACCTCAAATCACCCTCATCAGTAATCTGCGAGTGTTCGGGGCTCTGATAGTCCAAGGCTATTGATTTTACAATGCAGCAGCATTCAGCAGTCATTTGCAGTGATGAGGGAAGACAATCGCAGCCAAATCATCCCTGGCATTCATTAGGAGGCCAACCGGAGGAAACCAACTAGTGAGAGTCTATTGAAACTTAATCAACAACTGGTGCAAGCTAATGGGAAGAACAACTCTCAAGTCCAACTTGGTTCTCCCAGTGTGTCACTGTGGCCAGTAAAAGCAGATAAACTAATAAAAGTCAACACTTCAAAGTGTTTCTTCAAATTGTCTATACTATATATTTATGTAGAGTTTTTAACAATACTTTCCTTGATACAAGCAACACATGTACTGTTTCCACAATCACTGTAAAAAAAGAAGGAAAAAAAGGCAAGGTGGCATGCTGTTATGTGAGGGCTATATGATCCACTTCACACAAATGCACAGAAGAGAAGCTGAGTCCATAGCTTAGATGAGTCATACTGGGAGAAACACTAGAAATGAGAGAGAGCACAGCAGCACATCAGAATCAAATCCTTTCAAGTATTGGTGTGATGGAGATCTTCTATGCAGCACTGCTACACAGTGAAGACACATTTCAAATATGAAAACAGTACATTTCAAAAACATGTCCCAACAGACACCACAACACATCATCTCTCTAAACAGTATAATTCAAAATATGATTTTTTTGAAATTTGCATCTTATAGTTTAATAGTTTAAAAATCCAAAATAGGGAACACCGACGACCACAGTTGGAGCAAAAAAAATGTGAGAATCAGATACACACAGCTGTCAGATGTGCATCCAAACATCAAATTCTCATGAGGCAATCTATCTCCATCAAACCTAATGAGTTTAATAACTACAAATGAACAACACTACCAACATCTGTACAGGACTGCAAATAACTGGGAGATACAGTACACACACGTGTACTTTCTGCCATCTGCTGGTGATATCCTGTTGTTACACTTCCCAATTGCATTTAGCTGTACACATGTCCACCACAGCACTTGCTTTGCTTGGTTTCTATTTAATCTGCCAAGCAAGCGTCTCTTAATGAGAAACACATGATGTACAGAAACAATGTGTTCTCAATGTGGGCAGGCTGCAGTGAAGCCAACTCCAATCTGGAGCACTGAGATAGAATCTGATGTAGTGAGAGATTGGCGTGGTTCTCCGTCAGTGCAACCAGATGGAGGTCTGGTACCAACACCAGTGCTGTGACCTCAACATGCTGACTCAACACCACCAGTTGTGGTTCGCTATTGGCAGTAGTTACACAAACACATGTGCAGATTGCTATCAGCCTCCTGCTCTACATGGTGGAGATCAATTAGGAGGAAATGAAGCAAGGAAACACTGACGTGTGTGCACTGGTCTATGAAAACACCCTGCAAATTTTAAATCAAGCGCATATTTTAGGCTGCCACACCCTCATATAGTCTTACAAATAAATGTGTGTGACATTCACTGTAATTGTACATTTGAAATAAACACTCATTTTTTGAGTTCTCAGTTCTCTTTCCAAGAAGCTCAATAAACAAAAGTTCTTACTTTTTTGTTTGAAACATTCACGTATATTGGTTCACTTTTTACTCTTTTTTTAAAGGTGCTCTGTGGACCACAAATAGGGCTATAGAAAAATGCTTTTACAAACGAATCCCAATTTTTGTTGTATGTCATGCATGTGCATGAAAATGGAGTGTCAGAAAAGAGAAATTCTGACGTAAGAAGTCATTCTAAAAAATGCTGCAATGCTTAAATAATGATATCAAGTCTTAAATGAAGACATAAAAACATTTACAAATCTTTTTAAAAGTATTTAACATACTGTATAATATCAAATATACAAATATAACTCAATAGACCCACATATTATCTTTCAAACTATAATACTACAGCTAATGTGATCACTGACTATGAAATGACTGCATAATGCTTACGATTTCTATTATCTCTTTCTGGAAAAAAAAAGCATTTAACAGAGCTGCTTGAAACAATTACTGTCTTTTCTAGATGAAGTTGAAACTATGAAGATTAAAACTCAGCCCTATCTGTAGAACAACAGTAATCATAATGAATATTTATAGTCAATTTCTCTGCAAGTGCATTTAGCTAATTAAAACCCTTCCTTAATTCCAGCAGAAGCATGAAGGCAGTGATTGGAATAGAATTAGACTGCTCTATCTGGCTGCAAAAATAAAACACTAAGTCTGTTACTAACTAGTTCCTAAGAGGTCGCGCTACAGCGAGCAAACACCAATTTCTGGCTATTACTGAAAGAAGCTCCTCATTCACTGTAATCGCAAAGACTTTAGACTGGTGGTCCTTGTAAAGCCTTCTCTATTGTTAATGCTCAAAGTCTTATTTTCTGTAAAAATGTGATAAAGTGAGCTCTTAAGCCAGAAATGATAGAACAAATTCATCTTGATTTCTGGAAGAGTAGCCCTGGGTTTTCATGGGGTAAAGAGAATGAGCTGTGATTATTATTTTGGCTGCACGGAGATCAAACAAATAAACAATTTGTGAAGATAAGTAAGACTGCTGGTGAAATGTTCCTGCACAAATTCCACGTTATCCAGAAGACAAGAAAAACATTTAAAGCAATAGATTGACATTGTGAAAATTCTGCTTATTTGCTGTCTTCCTGAACGTGAGACTGGAAACCAAGAAAACACTCTGGCTAGTTGTCAAGACAAACTTTAACGTACCATGTGCAGGACGGAAATTTATAACTCCATTCTAATGAACATGCTGATAGCCAGATTTATGGACATAAAGACAGACAATAAACCACAAAGGCAGAGATACAATGGCAGAATGCTGCTCTGGAGAGAGCTTTTTCCTACTCTTCAGGGTTTAAACAATGCTTCAGGACGAATGATCATATGCATCTTTTGTACTTTAGGCCTGTGTCAAATTTTAAGCGCTTCTGATGTTCTCATTCATTGGAATGACAGGACTAATGGATTAATGAGTCTGTCAGTTATGCTGACAATAATAATGTTATTGTCTTACTGTACAGTAAAGTAAGTTGTCAGGAAAGATGTCCATTTATCATTTTATCATACATTTTATGGGTAAGACCTTAATTATTTTTATTGACCTCACTATTTTGTGATTTTTATTTTTTTTTACGTAAAAAAATAAATATTTTAGTCAACATGAAGCCAGAATAAACATCAGGGGTTTCACTGTCTTTGTCTGTTCATCTGTGAATTTTCCAAAGTAATAAACACATTATCCCAAAGATGTTAGTGTTAATGTTTTTGTTGTTGTTTTTCATTTTATTATGTTCATTATGTTCATTATGTTTATGTCAAAGACATATCACAAGAGACTGCTGATAATAAACCATCACATCTCTCAAAGATCAGTCTGTGTGTGCTTGTGAGTTAGTTTATGTATTGCTTGTGTTGTTTGTGCTTGTTTATTTCCATATGCTAGTGTGTGTGTGTGGATTTAAAACAAAATGTCTCACTGTTTTCTGTCCAACACAGGGAAAAGCTAGCCTTCAAAATGCAATGAGAGCTGGGACTCAAAAGGGTAGGCTTGTTTTGATCCCTCGTCTTGGCAGGCGCACAGTGCCATGCCAGTGTTTGCTAATACCCTGAAGCACCTGGTATATTACACAAGCTTCTATCCCATTCCTCAACACCTCCCTAATGTACTACACTGGTCTCCCATTGTACAATTGTCTCTCTGACTATATGGAAGCCTCTGCCCAGATGTAATTAAGCTCTAATCCTCCTGTCGACAAATGCAGAGGCAGCCTTAATTCAGTCTGTAGATGAATGTGCAGCACATAGCCTGCAGAAGACGGAGAATATTGTGCATGTCCACTGAAAGCCCAGCGGTAATATCTTGATCTTCTCTAACAAAGTCATAATGCAAGGGTCAACATGAGCCACAGAGGCATTTTAAACACCAGGTTATCAGTAATGAATTCACCCATGTAAAACTCTAGTTTTGCCTTTAGGTCTAACCACAACATTACCTCATTACACACTCCTTACAACCTTTGCAGAAAACCATGATGCAAGAGTGACCACTGTGGTGAATATGTGCATGTGCACATGCAGCTGTTCGTGCACACATGAGTACAGTGCTGACTCAAGGCTTTTAGTGTAATCTCCCTGCAACAGCTGTAGTTACATGTGGTTAAGCCACATGTTTATCAAGCCTCCAGGAAATCAGCGGTTCTACTATATGTGAGTTCAAAAGGCATCAGGTAACTGACTAACCAAACCCCCAGTGATGGTAAAGATGGGAACAGAGGGGGCGACTGAGTTTGAATTTGACCACAGATAATTAGTTGTTGAATCAGCTTCACAACAAGCAATTTTCTCTACTGTTTGGTTGCACGAGAGCTTTTGTGTACAGAGATTTTCATGACATCAATTTCAAGTGGAGTAGGAGGTATAAATATGTATATTTAAGTGTGTCAAAACCTGGATGTGTATTTGTACTGTACTTGTTTGTTTGCATATGTACTGATCATAAGTAAGCAGCAACACATGAAAGTAATTTTAAAAACACCACACTAGGAAGTGAGCTGGACATTTTCATCAGTTTCTTTTCAGCTTCCTAGTTTAGAGTCTCTATGACACATGGCTCTTTTCCAGATGTTGGCTTTTGAATCCTTGAGGCTCTCACTCCAGTTCACAGCAAATTACCTTTGGTCCATGGTCATTAAAGTGTGAGTAAGGCCAAGTGTTCGCCTCCTGAATAAATGAAACAATCAATCACTCCAGTCACTGAGTTCTTCCTGTGGCACACCTGAGAGCAGAGCTACACTACAGGACCCAGCTGCCATACACAATGTGAACATCTTAATTAATTAATATGGAGTTGGTCCCCCCTTTGCAGTTATATTTGTGGGAATGTTTGACATGTTGTCTATTTGTGAACTCAAACATTGATGCTGGATGATAGGGCCTGGCTCCCAATCTCCAATTTAGTTCATCCTTTAGGTGTTCAGAGTGGTTGAGATCAGAGCTCTGTACAGTCCACTCAAGTTCTTCCACACCAAACTGGTCCAACCATGCCTTTATGGACCTTGCTTTGTGCACTGGGACACAGGCATGCTGGAACAGAAAAGGACCTTCACCAAACTGTTCCCACAAAGTTGAAAGCACAAAATTTCCAGATTGAGTCGATACTCCACAGAACATATTTCCTCTGGTCCAGCGTCCAGTGGTGGTGGTGTGCTTTATACCACTCCAGCCAATGCTTGGCACTGTGCTTGTAATATAATGCCTATATGCAGCTGCTCAAACATGAAAACCCGCACCATGAAGCTCCTGGTGCACAGATTTTGTGCTGATGTTAATGCCAGAGGAGGTTTGGAGCTCTGCAGTTATTGACTCAGCAGAGCATTGGTGACTTTAAAGCACGATGCACTCAAAACTCAGCAATCCCACTCCGCAACTTTACCAATCACTTTGTGGCTAAGTTGCTATGGTTTCTACATGCTTCCACTTTGCAAAGATACCACATACAGTTGATTGTGGAATATCCAAAAGGGAGCATGTTTCATAAACTGACTTTTTTCAATGGTGGCATCCTATTACAGTACCAAGCTCGAATTCAGTGAGCTCTTTAGAACGACCCATTCTTTCACGAAAGTTATAAAGGCAGAATGCATGGAGAGTAGTTTGAGTTTATACACCTTTTATAATGGGACTGAATTTAACATTTGAATTCAATGATTAAGAGGTGTTGCCCAATACTTTTGTCCATATAGTATCATATACTATACTATACTAAAGTTAACATGTTTTTTTTTAACTTTGAGAATAAGAACTCCACAATCTAAAACCTTAGGATTATAAGGTTTTAACTTATTATGAATCTCCTTTTCAATGACAAATCAATTTTTTGTCCTGTACTAAATAAATAGCATTTCTCAGATGCTTTAAAGCAAAGAGAGATGTTGATAAGTCTAAAAAAGAATACATTCTTATACTCGTTCTTCCACTGATTTGTCAAAAGCATTGTGACAACTGAGGCCAGTGTGAACATAAATTAAACAGAAACCTGACCATCATAACTTTGATCAAGACTCCATAATTTAAAGGGACATTCAGCTGTAAATAAATAAATAAATAAATAAAAGCTCATCTAAGCTCCAGCGTCCCATAGACGAAGCTCTCCAACATCCCATAAACATTTTAAAAGGGGCCTTTCAGCAGCTAGGTACAAGGGTACAAAGTACCCACAGTGCTGCTTTTTTACGAGCATGGTGGTCTTTAGCAAAAGGTTTTCTTTTTCACACCTCCTGCTTAAAACAACAGACCTGGACAGCTAAAATAAACTATGCACACCAGCTCACATGCACACACAAAATGATTTATTCTGCATTCACTGCTTTTGGTTCTGTCTAAATACCCACTCTTGGAATCTGGAATATTGTAATCTCAATATCTGCCTCACAGCCTTGGAAAAACATCCCATTTGCCAAACCAACACCTATGAAAACATTGAAAATTCCCTCAATTAATAAAAATTCTATGCAGATAAGCAAGAATAGGACATTACACAAGACATCTGCTAAAGTGGCATTGAAGAATTATGTGCTTATCTACATCAAATTTCCCTTAGCTGATAAATTTAAATTAATCCAAGATGAAGTTTCCTTTAGCACAAAGTTTGTGAGTGTGTCTTTCAAATTGGACAGGAAATAGGAAATGGTGAACAGGGCGGTCCCTCTCTCACGGGCGAAGGACAAACAGTTTAAGTGGTGTAAATTCTGGGTAAATGGCATCCCAAACAGAGCAAAACAGGTAAGGAAAAAAAAAGCTCCAGAGGGCTAAATCATTCAGAACGTGATGACCCATATTCCCACCTCAATACTTACCATGCATGACTTGAAAAGGTCTGACTGACTCAGTTTCTGTGTCAGTCATTCCAGGTTTTCTAAATCTAGGAATGAAGAAGCTATAAACCAATGACTTTCAGCTATTTTCTCTGAATATAGACATTCTTTTCCATTTTAGGCAAAGTGCTTCAGGGAATTGGAGCACAAAGAGATTATGAAGCCGTCCAGACACGGGTAAAACTGTGTGCTCTGTTGCAATCACTATTGTAATAATCATTACAATAGTGGTTGGCAAAAACTGGCCCTTATCAACCACTATTGTAATAATTATTACAATAGTGGTTGATGTTGCTGGCAGAAATTTTTCCCAGTTTCGCTGAGATTCTTCCAAACAAATGACATTCCTTGAAAAAAACATACAGTTCATCCCCAGTATCCCAGCAAAAGCATCTGTCTGTATTTTAAATGTTATTACACTAGTGACCTTTATTACAGTAGTGACCGTTATTACAATAGTGGTTGCCCAACCCAGTCACTATTGTAATAACGTTCACTATTGTAATTAATGTCATTATTGGTATAATTAATCACTTAAGGATGGATTACAACGCTTGGATTACTATAATTCCCCAGTATTTTACACTTGAACATAAATATATAAAAACACTGGCATTTCAAGATGAATGATGAGAGGAATTACTTCTTAAGTGGTCAGATAAAAGTGGCCGCTAGTTTTTATTACAATATCAACCATTATTACAATATAAACCAGCCACAGGGGCCCACAAGCCAGTGTAGTCCTAGTGCCGGTCCCAAGCCCAGGTAAACAGTGAGGGTTGCATCAGGAAGGGCAACCGGTGTAAAAACTTTGCCAAATCAAATATGCAGATTCATAACACGACTCCCATACCAGATTGGTCACGGCCCGGGTTACAACGACCGCCTCCGGTGCCGTTAGCCAACAGGGTGCCGGTGGAAACTATGCTACTGTTGGCCGAAGACCAAGGAGGGGGAGAGGGGGAAAGCGTGTTAGGAGGCAGAGAGAGAGAAGGAAAGGTAGGAGGGTGGAGGTGAGAGTAGGAATTTTAAATGTAGGGACCATGACTGATAAAGGGAGAGAGCTGGCTGATATGATGGAGAGAAGGAAGGTAGATATATTGTGTGTGCAAGAAACCAGGTGGAGGGGAAGCAAGGCCAGGAACATCGGAGATGGATTCAAACTGTTCTACTATGGTGTAGGTAGGAAGAGAAATGGAGTAGGGGTAATCTTGAAGGAAGAGTATGTGAAGAGTGTTCTGGAGGTGAAGAGAGTGTCAGACAGAATTATGACTTTGAAGCTGGAAACTGAAGGTGTGATGCTGAATGTTGTTAGTGCATATGCCCCACAAGTTGGAT
>VUQH01053639.1:1983-14813 GCA_015106775.1 Etroplus canarensis | reverse complement strand
ACATTGGGGTCATATCAGCGCCCGCTCATGGAGGTTATTGACATGTTTAAATATCTCAGCAAATCATATCTTGCGTAGCGTTTTATGTCCCGTACATTCAGTTCAGTTCAGTTCAGTTTTATTTATAAGCCAACAATTCACAACAATTCTTGATTTAACAGGGAGCCAATGAAGAGAAGCTAATATAGGGGAAATATGATCTCTCTTTCTAGTCCCTGTCAGTACTCTCATTGCAGCATTTTGGATCAACTGGAGGCTTTTTAGGGAGCTTTTAAAACAGCCAGATCTCTTCCTGTTAGAAGGGAGTTCTGTCTTCCCACATTCGCCAAGTGCTGCTCGTAGATGATGGTCTGATTGTTGGGGTTTTCTCTCTATAATACTGTAGGGTCTTTACCTTGCAGTGTGAAGCACTTTGAAGAGACTTTTGTTGTGAATTGGTGCTTTGGTTTCTCAGTTGCCAGGAACATTACAAACAAAATTTAACCTCTGCATTCTGCAGACTTGGACCAGGTGTTTGACTGACTTATGCTTCCTGACCTAGGAATGGCTTCTCCCCTGTACTTTCTCTAAATGCCTTCACGTAGTACTTTCCCTAAGGAATGGTTAGTACCACTGCAGCATGCTCATTTGCAGCACTACAGGTGCTTGTCAGCTCATGCCTCGATGTTTACGAAAAGAAAACTTGTAATCATGAAGAAAAAAGAACAGAAAAATGCATAGAAATATTCCTGAGGCGAAGAGCAATAGGCTGTCTCAGTCAAACCCTGCTCAGGTACATATTCAGCCATGTTAAAACATGCCACCGAGCTTTGCATTATTTCATGCCATTATGCAGCTATTTCTGCAGGTAATGGATAAACATTCTGGCAATCTTGTGTTACTCAAATAACATTATTATTGCTTTTACAGAGATAATGGTAATGAGATGCCCTGTGGTATCTCCATTACTTCAGTACTTTCAGAATCACCCGAATCCTTTATTAGGGAGGAAACTGCATATTATTAAGGCAGATTCAGACAGAGGGGCAGGAATCTGTCTACCTCTGAGCACCACAGCACACACATTCATGTTTTATTACAAGGTAACACTTTTCTGTTTGAAGAAAACGAAATTGGTAATGTTGAATATTAGAACACTGAATGCTACAAGTGAGACACTTGCTCATATGTCCACATCCTTTACCCAGTTTTCACATCAGTGCAAAACAAAAGACAAATGTGCCCACCAGCAATGTGAAAGTAGAATTACCAATGTGTAACAAGCTTGGTAAAAACTTATTGGTAAGCCTCAGCTGGCTTCTTTTGGTTGGGAGGAGTATCAGCTATACTCTGAGTCCCACTTGTATGTCTGATAACCAGAGATACCCAGACACTCTTTGCAACTCATTTCTGCTGCTTGTATCTGTAATTTAATTCTTTGGTCACTACCCACAGCTTGTGGCCTTGGATGAGGGCAGGAATGTAGATGGACCGATGAGTCAAGAGCTTTGCTTTCACTCTCAGCTCTCCCGTCACCACAGCATACTGGTAAAGTGTAAGCAATCAATCTCCTGCTCCTTTTTTCACCTTACTCATGAACAAGACCCTGAGACACCATTTGGAGAGAACCATGGCCTCAGATTCTCTTCCCAGCTGCAGACCACCTCAATGCAAGCTGGTGGTCCTCTTTCTATGAAAATGGTTCTAGACTGGTACTTATATATAATGGTTTTCAAGTATAACTGAACACATTTTTTACTACAAGCCTCACTGACCCATCCACACACTGCTTTACTCTATGCCTTTATACACCCAAGGCTGCACATAGACTGGAGCAGCCAGGGATCAAACCACCAACCTCCTGGTCTGAAGGCAACCTGCTCTATTTCCTGAGCCACAGCTTATATAGCTTATAGCATATGAGAATGCCTTTTTCAAGTTCACTAAACAACTCCTATGCACCCTCAAACATCTTGGAGAAGGTAAAGAGCTGCTCCAGTGTTCCAGGAAGAAAGGGGGTCTGAGCTGTCAAAGTGACCCTCAGTCCTCCTCCTGCAGACTGCTCTGGCTTCTCTGATACCCCTATTCAGTTCAGACCTGACAACACTGTACTGCTGAGTGTCACCAGACTTAAAAGCCATGTTGCAGGCCTTCAGCAGGAGCTGAGCGTCTTTAGTCATCCATGTTGTGGGGAAGGTGTGGATTTGTTTTGTGGGGTGACATTATACATGCTGTATTTTTTATAGAACAGCACAGTGGAAGCGTAGGTGTCAGTGTTGTCATCCCTAAATATATTCTAACCAGTGCAGTTAAAACTGTCCTGGAGCTGTTCAGAAGCTCCCTCTGTCCACACCTGCATGACTGCAGCAGCTGGCACTGCATTAATAAGAGGTCTACGTACATGCTGCAGTTAAAAACAGGGAGATGTGGGCAGACTGGCCCAGATAGGGGAGAGATAAAATTTAAATCCATGTTTGATGTTGCTGTATATGTGATGAAGCATATTTTTTCCTTTTGTGGAGCACTGGACATGATATAGTTTGGGTAGGACAGTCGTTAGGTTGGCTTGATTGAAATCTCCTGCTATAACAAACACTCGTTAATAGCAGTTAACAAGTAACAACAAGGCTGTAGCAGTCTTTGCATCAGGGGGATGTATACAGCAGTGATTATGCATTCTCTCTGCATGTAGAAGGGTTTTTTCTTACTGATAGAGAGAGCAGCAATTGTCAATGATGAGGAATGATGTTGATCAAGAACACAGCTGTTATGCATTAAATCAAGGTTTAGCAGTTTGTACCAACATATTTTATGCTTACATGCAATGGTTAAAACAAGCAACATTTCAATCAGTGCTGAGCTGCTGGATGTACATATGCAGCCATCCTGTTGATGTCCATGTTCATTTACATTCATGAAGACGTTTCTTGGTTGCAGACTTTGACAATCAGACACCTACCTCCTCCAGAATGTTCTTAACCAAGAATTCTGCGACTATCACTTTGCTGAGCTTGCAAGGGCATTGTTTTGTTTTACAAATTTCTTTGATCTAAGGTCGAGAGATTCAGTGAACAAAAGTTCAGCATTTGGAATGAAGTCCAAACCTTTTATCTGTGTGATTTAAAAAGGGAACAGGTCTTACTTGGCCATGCACCTGCATGACAGTCAGCCATTGCTTTTGAACCTCTGAAAATGGGGGATTATACATTAAAATGGTTGTAATTCCTCAAAAACAGTTTGATTTCAAGTCCTCTTAGGTCAACAGAGGAAAATTTATAATAAAAAACAAACAACAAAATGTGTCCTTGTCCAAATTATTATAATAATAATAATAATAATAATAATCATTGTTGCTTTTTCAGTTTCTGTGGTTAGGTTTAGGCACCAAATCTGCTTGATCAGGTTTGGGAAAAGCTAATAGTTTTGGGCAACGAGAGCTCACGAGACCAGGGGTCTCGAACCTGTGGCTGCAGAGCCGCATGCGGCCCTTTCACCCATCTCCAGTGGCTCCCTGTGACTCTGACAAAAAAACTACATTATTATGAAAATTGTCCTCTTAATTTTACTGAACCTCAGTAGAGGTGGTTAGCACAGAACCATACACATTATCTTTGTTCCCCCTCGCTATGGATTCAAATCCAATCCTGCCACTGCATTCCCTGCTTTTTGTTTACTGTTTATTTAAAGCTATTAGCCTGCTAATGGGTTTATTAATTACCAAAGTAAGCTCCTTTTGATTTGAACCATTTGCACAAATACAGGCAGGATTCAAAGGTTCCTCCATAGGTTTATAACTCCCCTTTTTAATGTCATCTGTGCTGTTTTCTCTCTCTCCAGGTCACAATTGGTCTGATTTGTTGGGATTAAAATAAGTAAATAATAATTCAGTCATCATACTTGTGTAATTTCATAAATGCAAGCATTATTGTAATGAAACTGCAAAGTTAAAGCACTAAATAATCATCAATACCCCACTGTAGCGTAGTCATATGGTAAAAGATTATTTTTAGACCTATCAGTATTATTATTATTGTGAGAATTTGTACTTAATAGGTCACCTTCATAAATATAAGAGAAGATATATAGCACTTTATTCATCCCAAAACTGAGAAAATCTTCCCTCACTGCAGGCAACACATTCATTTGAACAGAGACTATCCAGATAATAGCTAACATCTAATATGAATATATAAGCAGGCATAATGAGGCTCAGATATGTTTTGCAGCTTAATAAAGATGTTTTTGGTCAAGAATGATTTAAAAATGGCTCTTTAGAGCGTAAAGGTCTGTGATCCCTGCAGACAAACAACAACAGGAGATTTTTAGGGGGTTGGTTGTGAATAAGGTGGGACCTCTCGTTCTGGTGATGAAGACAGTGAAGCTTGTTGCTTTCATAGAATATCAAACCCAACAAAAGCTGGGCTACCACTCTGAAGGTGGTGTTAGAAGGTTCTTGGCACTGTACGTATCTTTTAGAGACTTCAAGACTTTTTATTTACCATTAAAACAGTGACGACAGGTTTGGCTCCATATCTAACTGACTGCTAGAACAAACAGACACACAATCCACAGTCATGTTTTGCACATCTATTCTAGCTGCACATAAGCCTGACTATGATACATAACAGAAGCCTTCAGGCTGGTTTGATTATTTTTACCCGGTTGTGTGCAGGGGCCCTTGCTCACTAGACCAAGGCCATACTCTGTGTTGAAAGCTAC
This sequence comes from Etroplus canarensis, assembly GCA_015106775.1. Classification (NCBI taxonomy): domain Eukaryota; kingdom Metazoa; phylum Chordata; class Actinopteri; order Cichliformes; family Cichlidae; genus Etroplus; species Etroplus canarensis. The sequence continues at coordinate 10,115 of VUQH01053639.1, read as the reverse complement.
CAGGCACATTTCCAGAGGCTATATTAGTCATTCAGGAGTGGCACACTTCTATTTCATAGCCTACACTGAAGAATTATGAAGTTTTTAGTGTGTTACCGGCACAAGAACGGTTTAAGTAAAGTTAAAATGAATGATGAGCGCCTTTGCCAAACTTATAAAAGTTTAGCAGTGGATGTAACGCGGTCCCTACACTAAAGAACATATTTTATGTGTTCCACCTGGCCACATCTTAGAAAGTTTCCATACGTACTAAATAATACTGCATTAATATATTTTTCCTGTTGTTGTAGGACCACTTTGTGTCAAATTCTAATTACATATAAATGCACATTCTTCAAATAATGATGCATTCCACAGACATGTGTGCTATGGTCTTTGCCAACACGCATCACATCCCAGCACCCAGAGGATCATGAATGATTCTGCCTTTCCTTATGTTTGATTTGTAATAAAGGTACAATGGCTCAGTGCATGAATTATTAGGTTGACGGTGTCAGCTGTTCTTAACACCTAAAACAATAATAGTTATGCTTATTATAAAGAAGGTCAGAAGGAGTTGCACTGTGTCTTTGTGGATGTAGAGAAAGCATATGACAGGGTGCCAAGAGAGGAAGTGTGGAATTGTATGAGGAAGTCAGGAGTGGCAGAGAAGTATGTGAAGGTGGTGCAGGACATGTACGAGGACAGTGAGACAGTGGTGAGGTGTGCAGGACATGTATGAGGACAGTGAGACAGAGGTGAGGTGTGCAGGACATGTACTGTATGAGGACAGCGAGACGGTGGTGAGGTGTGCAGGACATGTATGAGGACGGTGAGACAGAGATGCTGGTGAGGTGTGCAGGACATGTATGAGGACAGTGAGACAGAGATGACATATGCAGGACATGATGAGGACAGTGAGACAGTGGTGAGGTGTGCAGGACATGTATGAGGACAGTGAGACAGAGATGACATATGCAGGACATGATGAGGACAGTGAGACGGTGGTGAGGTGTGCAGGACATGTATGAGGACAGTGAGACAGAGATGACATATGCAGGACATGATGAGGACAGTGAGACGTTGGTGAGGTGTGCAGGACATGTATGAGGACAGTGAGACAGAGGTGAGGTGTGCAGGACATGTACTGTATGAGGACAGTGAGATGTTGGTGAGGTGTGCAGGACATGTATGAGGACAGTGAGACAGAGATGACATAAGCAGGACATGATGAGGACAGTGAGACAGAGGTGAGGTGTGCAGTAGGGGTGACAGGTAGGAGGCCACACAGAAGGTTCATGATGAACAGTAGTTTTGTCTCTTTGTGTGTCTGTAGTGAGAAAGTTCAGAAAGGATTTTCAGGAAATGTCTTGGAGAGGTTCAGCGTGGTCCAAGGAACAGACCAGGTGATCAGGATCAGATCATGATCTGAATCCAGGATTTTATTTGATGATGTTTTTACCCATTGCAGGATGAGAGTAATGAAAGTTCCAGAACAGCATCTCTGCGTGGTCTAACATACTGAAGTGACATTTAGGATCTCAGCTTGTAACTGAAACTCTGCTGAGTCAGCAGCGTGTATTTTCAGTAGGTCCAAAGGAAAACTGTCCCTACTGAAAATGTGTTTTTCTTGAATAACTGTCACTCTAACCATGATATCAGTAAGTTTTCTTTATCACATCACGGGGTCAGGGCTTTGGCCTTGGCAGAGGGTTTCTCTGTGTGTGTGTCTATTTTTTTTTCTTTTTCTATTTTTTTTATGTCTTTCTTTATTTCTGTAAGAGCTTGGATCCTGCTGGCCATCAATCACCCCAAACTTTCACAAATCTATTTAGCGATGCCATTGCTAATTTTTCTAATGAGGTGTTTTTATAATGAGTGAGGGGTGGCACTGACTGACCTGAGAGGAACGCTGCACTAATTATGGGACGCGCCTGTCTCAAGGCTTTTTTCCAGGACTATGAATAATTTCTAACATCAGCTGAGTAAATACTTTAACCCAACCCCACCCTGTTTAGGTGTAAATCTAACCAGCTACCAAATCTAAAATGGGATTTGTAATGGTCTTGGTGGGTACTGTCAAAAGATGATGTCATTTAGTTTGCAGGAAATATTACAACCAGGTGACAGGCAATCTGTTAGATACACTTATTAATAAAACCAAATCCTGACTCTGTAAAACTGACACTTTGCAGATGTGCTGAATTGACTAGTCCAACTGTTTCTTCGTCATTTAAGATTAGGTTAAACCATATGATTACAAGTTAAATACAAATTGCCAACATTCTCGTAAGTTACTGTTGAAATAAGAAAATGAAAATGAAATACTTACCAAATTCTTTAGGCCAGGGTGTGTGGACATGGCTGTCCTGCTCCAGGTCCTCTGCAGAAGACCAGGAGGAGTGCCTGAGGACATGCTGCAGCTTTGACTGAGCCTCTTTTTTGCCCTCCTCAGAAAAAACATCATCCACCAGCGTCAGCAATGATGCCACTACCCACAGCATCACCTGGCAATATCAAAGCACAGCTTTGGTCAACAGGCTGGTTAGTTGGCTGGAAAACTTTTCCAGATTAATTGGCTCTTCACTGTTAAAGAAAACGTATCATCAAGGAAGTAGAACAGCCAATATTCATTTAAATTTTTGGATTATAATTATAAAAGTGTTAATTTAAATATCTCTTTATTATTGCACTTAGTTGCAATTTAATCTAGAGTCTGAATTATGATGGAAGAAAGGCATAAAATGGAGTAAAGTGCATATAAACTGTAAGCATCGAGTTTTACCTAATTACATTTTACTGCAGCAAAAATATTAATAATGCTGCAGGAAAGTTCCGAAAAGGTTCAACTTCATGCAAATGTTCTTACTTGCTTGACTGGAAAACAAGTGGTGCTGAATTTAATCTGATGATGATCTTTAACATCACAGCCCACATTTAAGCTTTTTTCCAGCTTTATACTCATATTTGAGAACCAGCTGAAAACGTCTTCCTATAAATAGTAGAATGCAGCTGTTTAAAGCCTCAGAGTCACAGCAGCCTGTAAATGGTACTCATACAGCACAAACATCATTCACTCATTCACACACAGTGATACAGCACTTCAAGTCTATGCTTCTATCATGCAAACACTCCCACTCCAGTGGATGCATCAGAAGCAGTTCAGTTCAGTACCCTGTGATGCCCTGCCTGCAGAGACCCCATACAACCAGCCACTGTTAGACTGCTTCTAAATACGCCACAAAATTAATTTTAACTGCTTAATCCACAAGGAATCCAATGCTGCCAACAAAAATATACTATACAACTACTATAATGTATTTTTTAAAAGATTTTATTTTTGGCAATTACCTTTAATAGAAAGGACAGTAGAGACTGACAGGAAACTAGGAAAGAGGGAGGGGGGAATGACACACAGCAAATGGCCCGGGGTGGATTTGAGCCGAGGCCCCGGCATCAGGACTACAGCCTCCAGCAACAGGTGTGCCCCAACTCCTACCCTGCATTTAAAAATATTTTACCTCAATTCAGTTCAGTTAAGTTTGATTCAACTCTATTTATATAGCACCAATTCACAACAAAAGTCACCTCAAGGTGCTTCACAATGTAATATAAAAAAGACCCTACAGTGTTAGAGAGAAAACCCCAACAGTCAGACCATCCTCTATGAGCAGCACTTGGTGACTGTGGGAAGGAAGAACTCCTTTTCAACAGAAAGAGACCTCCGGCAGAAGCAGGCTCAGTACCAAAGGAATGCTGCCCAGAGTAAGCATCTGGTTATCTGGTAATGAACAGTAAGATGTCCTAGCTTTATGGAGGGCTTTTTTATAGATTAACAGACTATTTCTCCAGGCCAGATGAAGGTGTTCTAAATTAGTGGAACACCATTTCCTCTCCAGTTTACGTGTTACCTGCTTTAAAATGTGTGTTTGAGAATTAAACCAGGGAGTCAAACCTCTCTGATTTGTTACTTTCTTTCTCAGAGGAGCTACAGTATCCAGAGTTGTATGTAGTGAGCTTGTGAGACTGTTAACAAGACAGTCAATCTCAGCTCAAGTAAAGTTTCGGTAGCTGTCCTGCATTGTGTTGGCATATGGCATTGAAGAAACTAATGGTGATGGTAGAATCATTTCTTTAATTTTAGTTACAGCACTTTCTGATAAACATCTACTGTAGCGAAGTTTTCTCCCCAGCACTGTGTAGTCCATTATTGTAAACTCAAATGTTATTAAGAAATGGTCAGACAGAAGAGGATTTTCAGGAAATATACTATTAAATGTTCAGTTTCTATGCCATATGTCAGGACAAGATCAAGAGTGTGATTGAAACGATGAGTTGGTTCATTCACATTTTGTGAGAAGCCAGTTGAGTCTATTATCTGAGTCTTGAGTCTTGTCTTGCATTCTCAGCCCATGTTGTACAACAAGGGAGCAGCTGAAGGTGTATATTTGCATTTAGTGCAGTAAAAATTGTGCTACATGCATTATAGAAATTGAATAATAGTCTGGATAAGCTGATCCATGAGGGCAATGGTGTGTCTAGGTTCTCTGTGCCTAAACTGCATACATTCTCTGTCTCAACAGCCTTGTGGGTACCTGCGGCCAACACAGTACCTCTTTAATTACTTAACTGACATGTGACACCTTCCTCCTGTGTGGGTAGGGTTAATATTTTAGCATCACATATAGAACGGGTTTCTCTGCAGGAACTTAAGGCCCAGATCAAATGGGCAGTGTTGTGGAAACTGGCTGATGGTGAAACAGATGCCAGCAGTCTGACAGCTGGCCTACTTTCATTCTGATTGTTGTGCACCCTTTCATTCTTAAACATGGGAGTATTTCACTGACTGACTCGGACAACTGTCAGACTCCATAACTGACTCTGGCCCTCAGTCTGAGAATCAGCTACAGGGCCTTCATCACCATTTTTTCTTCTCTTCATCTCAGTTTGAAGAATTCAAATCTGAGCTGAGCTCAGACGGGGGCGGCCGTGGCTCAGTGCACCAGAGGACTCGTTTGGGAGCCGGAGGGTTGCTGAGGACCGCTGCCCCAAGACCCCAAGAACCTGGACCCGGTGATCATCCAAGACAAGCCGGCTCAAGACCTCGCCCTGGACCCATATGTGTGAAGGTGAACCAGAGGCTGGAGAGATGTAGACTCACCCCCTGAGCATTGCCGAGGTGCCCTTGAGCAAGGCACCGAACCCCCTACATTGCTCTCTGGCACCTGTAATGGGCAGCCTTGATCGCAGACCTCCCTCACTGCATGCTGCATGTAAAAAGTGTGTGTGTGTGTGTGTGTGTGTGTGTGTGTATTCTAACAGTAGGAGTGTTGGTGGTTTGAATTTCCCCAGCTGGGGATTAATAAAGTTGTTTGTTGTTGTTGTTGCTTTGATCAGTTTAGCTGAAACACTCGTAACCTTTTTTGTCTTTCTTTGTATTATACTGTTTGTGTTGCTCCAAACTTCCAACAATAACAGTTATTGGAAACAAATTCACTTGGCTGTTTTTTAATATGAAAATATCAGTATGGGAATCCTTTCTCTTTCTGGGGGTCAGAGTAAGTTTTCTTACGCCCAAACTATAATGAAGACCTAAAGCCATGAAATCCTCCCAGTGAATCTTCCCACAGTTTAGAAGTTTGCTGAGAAGTGTGTCTGAAAAACGATGATAGATTGGATTGTGTAGATTTCCTCTGAACACGTTACTGTTTGTTCTTTTAATTTCCTGTGTTTATGTTCTGATTCAGTCAATTGTACATACATGACATATGATGTATTGAAAGGGTAAGGGGGCCTCTTGAGGCTGAACATACATGAGGCCAGACCATTGTGCTGTTCCACTGATGAATGTGTCTGACAAGGTTGTTTTGAAACTTTAAATAGCGTTAATGAGAAGCTGAGCCTGCCATTCTCAGTTCAGTATGGTAGGTCTTACTGCTACATACAACTGTACACCTCAGGTGTAGTGTTCAGGTGTTTTTGGCTCCAGTGGGGGAAGACATGGTACAGTGAGGTGGAAAGTGTTAGGCCCTAAAAAGTAAAGTACATACACTTCAAAAATAAACCTAAATCAATTTTCCACGGTTCTGTTGTGGATTTCTGCTGTGTCAGTGTCTTCTGACTCTTTATATGACGTGCATCACTGTATTCGAGCACAGTGTTCGGCTCAGCTGATCTGAGTGCCAGCCAACATCAGCTGTTGGCCCAGCTGATATTCTTCTTGTGGTAAATCTCATTTAGGGCATGCAGTTAAAGCTGCTTTAGCCAGTGCAAACAGATTTACAACCCACCTCCACCTTACTCTTCCTTTTCATGCTATATCTGACTTCATTAATGCCATGTCTGTTCTCACTGATTTCTCTTCTGGGTCTTGCCGCTGCACTTCCTGCCTCCAGCCTTCCATGTGTACATATGGAAGGGTGAGGACATCCCAGAACAGAGTCACTGTACAAATATAAGTCACTGCAGAAATAACTGCCTTCTTCTGACTCTAGCGTAGAGGGGGTTGGACAACATGACAACAGTCTAAGAATATGAACTGTATGAGGGTCCGCATATAGCTGGCACCAGAACATGCTGCTGTGCTTTGAATCCTCCTTGTGCTTTTGTGAACATATTTACCTTCCAGTTCTTCAGGTGATGTTGGGTAGTCGACCAGGTTTTTCCATCTGGAACAAGAAAATAATAATAATATTTAAGAAAAACACCCTTCATTCAGTCATCTAATTGGGAGTTCTTTTTAAATGCCATGTGGAGTGTTTCCTCAAGGCAGGGGGAGTTTGGGATTCCTTTTAATAACAAGGTACATTTGCTTTTGTTACATCTTTATTGATCAAAAGAGTTACACTGTTGAGTCATGGATCTGTTTTCCATAGAGAAAATTCAGTTAAGAAGGACTCACTCAGGGCACACATCTAAATGCCATCTGGTTAGCTGTAATGTTTAGAGGAAGTGCTGTTTAATGACCTTTGAAATTTATAAAAAGAATAGTTAAAATGAAGTAAATACTTTTAAAATAAATTGTCGGCCCCACTGTCTCACTTTAAAAACTCCCTAAAATCCCACAACTCTTTTACTAATTTCAAAGAATTAACTGGATGACATGTTATAAACAGAGGAAACAGTACAACCTGCTATCTGTTCGTACCATTAAATCAGCAAAGCCTGTATGCTCTCAGAAACAGAGGAACAGTAAGTGCATTTGTCTACGTGAACATACACCATAGGACTACTTACTGGATGTCAATGTATCTATGGATACGTTTTCCACAGCCAAAAGCTTACATGTATTATTCAAAGCAGCAGTCAGTACACATTTCACAGTTCTGGATTTGAATGAGTTATACAGAGCCCTGTGAAAGTATTCATATCACTGAAATTTTCCACATGTTGTCATGTTACAACCACAAACATTAATGTATTTTATTGGGATTTTATGTCTCAAAGTAGAGCATAACTGTGACATGGAAGTGAAATGATTCATGTTTTAAATTTTTTTTCCACATAAAAATCTGAAAAGTGTGGTGTTCATATGTATTCAGTCCCTTCAAAATAAAATCCAGAGCAACAGTTGCCTTCAGAAGTCACCTTTTTAGTAAATAGAGTCCAGCTGTGTTTAATTTAATCTCAGCATAAATCTGGCTGTTCTGTGAAGGCCTCAGAGGTTTGTTAGAGAACATTAGTGCACAAACAGCATCATGAAGCCCAAGGGGCACAGCAGAGAACAATAATCAGAGAAGCAGCCAAGAGGCCCATGGAGGTGCTCTGGTCAGATGAGACCAAAACAGAACTTTCTGACCTAAATACAAAACACTGCACATCACCCTGAACACACCATCCCCTCTGTGAAACATGGTGGAGGTAGCATCATGCTGTGGGGATGCTTTTCTTCAGCAGGTACAGAGAAGCTGCTCAGAGTTGATGGAAAGATGGATGGAGACAAATACAGGACAATCTTTTAAGAAAACCAAGTTAGAGTCTGTAACAGACTTGAGACTGGGGCGGAGCTTCACTTTCCAGCAGGACAATGACCCTAAACATACAATGGAATGGTTTAGATCAAAGCATATGCATGTGTTAGAATGGCCCAGTCAAAGTCCAGACCTCAGTCCAACTGAGAATCTGTGAAGACTTGAAAACTGCTGTTCACAGAC
>VUQH01053635.1:2103-25040 GCA_015106775.1 Etroplus canarensis | reverse complement strand
CACGTGACATCACCAAACAGGAAGTCGGCCATGTTGGAGATACTCACCAGTCAAAACAAACAATGAACAACACAGTTTACCACAAAGTTTTAAAAAGAAAAAGCAAAAGGGTTAACTATTGCTGTGTTCTCGGTTGTCACAATCAATCAGACAGAGAAAAATGTCGACAGTACTATCGGCTGCCCAATGTTGTGAAAAGTCAGGGAGAGCAGACAGGAGGCGATTATGGACTGCAAGCCTCAATCAGAATTTGGATAGGATGAATGTGGATAACATCCGAATTTGTTCATATTTCACGTTGACATTTTCACCTGCTTTTGGTGAATTGTTTGCAAGTATGTCTAAGCATAAAAGTATTATAAGTTAAAGTCAAGCATGAAGCTTTATAAGGAAGATTGCAGACATATGAAGTGTTTGTTACATGCATGTCACCGCGGGTTATTATGGGTTAATATGTGGAAGCTTATGCCAAGGCAATATTTTGTACTATTTAAAGAACACCAATATCATATGTTAATGGCTGTGACAAAGGATAAACTTACAGGAGGCAATATTTCAAGATCACCACTGAAGAAACTGGGATCCATTTCATAGGGATCTTCACTCCTAATTAACTTGAGTTTTTTCACCTAACGTTCTTTGTCTTTGGTGTCCAGTCTTTCTCTGTACAGCTGTTCAGATGTGTGTGGATTTTTGCAATCACATGTTGAAGGTTTATTGCGAAATTCTGAGTTTTTGTTCATGATGCTTATGCATCTTGTTTGTTTTAAGTGAGCTATATCGCCAAGATGGCGCCACTTCCGGATCCGGACCGGGTTTATGGGGTTCGTGAAAACACTCTAAACTGTACCATCAGTATTATGAACTGTGCAGCTACAACAGTTCTGCAGCCCCTTCAGCAACTAAAGAATTTTAAAACATATCTAGAATACTTAAGCTGAACTAAAAAAAAAATTTGATTTTAGTATTCTAGTACTGAAACACCGAATATACAATTTACAATTTCTATAACAGGATATTGACATTTGGTATGCCTGTGTCGACAGAATACTGTCACGCAAAATATCACGATACGATAGTGTATCGATTTTTCCCTATCGCTAAGTAACCAAATATACATATATATATTTAAATAGACACAGGTCAGAGAAAATAGGAGAGCGCTAAATACAGAAACGCTACCTATTGTCCAGCGGCTGCTAAGCTTAGCTAAACGGACGGTCTATTGTTTTGCTAAGAGAACGCTAATAGCTAATAGCTAAGGCAGGCCTTTGGTTAGCTACCCTAGCATTATAACAAACGATTACTTCGACTAACTGAATCTGGCTGCTCGCACTGAGTTTACCTGTACCACAAAGACTCATCTGGGGCTACTTTTTTTGGAAACAGAAGTCGCAAACATTGTTTTACCTTGGTTTGAAGCGGGCTTTCAGTCACCGACACGGAGAGGCGCGTTCGATTCGTTTTCCTTTTGCTGGACCGTCGGCGGGTGCTCCTGGGCGTCTCCGTACAAGCAGCAACGGTTTTTTGAGACCTAAGTCTCATTGTTATTCTTCATATGGGGCTTGCTAACATCTAAACGTAAATCCTTCCACTACAAGGGAGCTAATCGCTCTGAATCCAACGCTTTGCCGTTCGAGTCCCCTCTAGCAGACCGAGTAAAAGGTCGCTCCGCCCCCCTCTGAGAGTCTCCGCGTTTGTTTGAATCTGCCGGGGTGCGATAGGTTCTTCCCCGCGGACACTCTTATTGGGCGGTGCTTTGGAAAAATCCGGCGTCAACGTGAGACGCGAGTCACGTTGCAAAGCCAAGCCTCTGTGTGTGTGTGTGTGTGTGTGTGTGTGTGTGTGATTATGTATGAGCAACATCTGAATAAACATATAGCCATTCTATTATTCTGTAGACGCTGACACAGTTTTCATAATATTGCATAACAATACAATAAATTTGAAATAAAGCAATGAAGATGTAGAATTTAACTCTTAATTTTTATGGACTTCACACATACTAGTGGGGCACAGGCAACCAGGTGAAAAATATGATGATGATGATGATGATGATGATAAGAAAACTAAGTTGAACAGATACACTGTTTTGAGGAAAAAGAAACAAATGAGTTTGCTGATGCTATTTAGTTGATGGTCTTCTTCTTTTGGCTAATCCTGTTAGGGGTCACTACAGTGGATCATCTGCCTCCATCTGACCCTATCAGTTGCATCCTCTTCTCTCACACCAACCCTCTGCATGTCCTCCTTTGCTACATCCACAAACCTTCTCAGTGGTCTTCTTCTTATCCTCCTGCCTGGTAAGCCCCATCTTCAACATGCTTTGCCCAGTATATCTGCTATCCCTTCACTGAACATGTCCAAATCATCTCAGCCTTGCCTCTCTGACTTTGTCTCCAAACTACTCAATCTGATGTACTCATTTTTAATCTTGTCAATTCTGGTAACTCCTGGGGAAAATTTCAACATCTTCAATTCTGCCACTGTCTTCAAACCGTACATCATTGCAGGTCTCACTACCATCTTATAAACCTTCTCTTTCACTCTTGCTGCTATCATTCTGTCACAAAGCACTCTTGGCCCTGGTCCTCACCCATTCTACCATGCATGCACTGTTTTCTTCACATTTCTTGAGCTCTGTCAGTTGCTTTGGATGGTGACCATAGGTATTTAAACTCATTCACCTTTACTACCTCTAGTCTTTGCATCTTAACCATTCCACCTGCCTCCCTCTCATTTATGCACATGTACCCTGTCTTAGTTCTACTTCTTACTTCTACTTCTCCTTCTGATTTTCATTTCTCTTCTTTCCAGTGCATACCTCCACCTCCTCCCTGCTGTCACTACAGATCACAGTATGATGTTAACTGGGCTAGAACAGCACAGCTACTGCCAAATAACCTAAAAAAAACCTTCAAATTGCTCCCTTTTCTTTCGGTTTAAAGACATTTAACACCACATTTAACTCCTGAGATGTCTTCAGAAAAGAAGTCTATTTAAACTATGAGGTCCAGATTTTTAATTTGCTTGCTGTAGTCAATTAAAGAAACCTGTGACTACAGCTCTTTGGACTTAAACTTTAATAAAAACACAGAAAGGCCACTGGAAACTCCTTCCCCTTTTCTGCTGATTTGCAGAAAATGTGCCGTTTTTTAAATTGGATATGTCTTTGTTAGAAAAAAGGCTGTAAAATGTATTTAAAAATATAGTTAAAAGCCTAAAGTTTCTTGTGAAATTCACAAATAACTGATAAAACTAAAAAATCAGAGAATCACTTTCCAACAGTTCAATCTAATGTTTCGGGCATTTATTAGGAGATTTCCTGTCTTTATTGTAGCCATATTTAGTGTAGTTTTCATCATATTTCATAACAGTTTGCATAGCTTAGGATTTTGTGGAGACTTGCAATTTTCCCCATGACATGTTAACTTGTAGGAAGCCCATGATGACAGTCCTTCTTTACAACTAGTCAATAAGAGTCAGACTATGTGCTCACATTTTTAAATTACAGTAGAGTCAACCAAAATCTGGAACATTGTCTCAGTATGTGGGACATGGGGACTAGTGATAAAAATGCTGTGCAGTCCCACATAAAGGGCTACATCTGGTCACCCTACATGTACATCACATAATACTGACTTGAGATGACATTGCCAGGATTTTACTGCAGCTGCCTTCAGTTGTTTGTGATTTGAGGGTCTTTCTGCTCTTGCTTTTGGCTATGGCAGGGGGATCAAACATGTGGTCTGGGGTTCAAAACCAATCTGTCAAAAGGTTCAATCCAGCCCACTAGACGGATTGAAAAATTCTAAAATTACAAAGGAGGAGAGTATAAATTGTAAACTTAAGTGTATTTTCCTCCAATTTACAACTGTCGTACTGACAAAAATATCACTCATAGCTTGGCATACTACAGCAAAGTGAATAACATATAAACCGTTAAATAAGAGAAATTGAGTTCTTTTTATTAATACATTACTAAATGCACTGTTAGCTGCTTCCTTGTATTCTCCCCAAGGGGTCGTCACAGCAGATCAATCCACATTAGTAAATTGGCAGAGGTTTTATGATGCCCTTCCTGACACAACCCTCCATGGTGACAGGTGCTTGTTTCTCCACCTGGAATTGAACCAGAGACTTTCTACTTATAAGGCAAATGTGTAAACCACTACACTACAGGGGATGCTATTAGTATTACATTACAATTCACTCAATGGTGTTTTTCATTATTTTCTATGAAGGTGGGTTCACATTAGAAAAAAAAAAAGATATTTTCTGTGATTTAACGGAACATTTATTTTGTAGGATAACATTTTCTGAATTAACACACTTATTAATAAGGTTAAATAAATCATTTATCTATGAAATTCTAAGAGTCACACTAACAGTTGTCTTAGATTTACTACAGGTTATTAGGGAATGGTTTGAATGGCCCAGACTGCTTAAATGTGATCAAACTGGGATGCAAGTGGCCCATGATGTAAAATGAGTTTGACACCCCTTGTCTACAATAAGAGAAATGTACCCTCAAATGGGTTGAGTTTAGGCAAGAAAGCCCTTGGATTGCTTTTTCTTTAGGTTTTGGACATTGTTTGTCAGAACTGTGGGCACCATCTCATTGGTTTGGCAGCACTGGACTCAGTCTGAGCAAACAGTAGCTTTGTACTGCTGCTTCTTCTGTTAGTCACAAAAACAGCAGACAGTGGTGACTCAGGCAGCCAGCCACACATGCTCATGCCATAACACTATCTCTAACATGTTTGACAAATTATGTGGTATGGTTTGGATCAGTCTTTCCTTTCATTTTCACATACCTACGAATCCTTCTGGGTCAAATTTATCTAAGATTTTTGTGTCTGAACTGCCCAGGATTTTATAAAAAGTTTTTTCTTTTTTTGCAATTTCTGTTTATACTTGTCGCCAGTGGTTTGCATTTTGATGTAAACCCTCTGTCTTCACATTCATGAGGGTGTCTCTTCATTATAGACTTTATCAGTGAAATGTCTGACTCCACAAAAGGAGAATAATCTGCAATTATCCACTTTTGTTAGATTTTATGTTCTTCCAGGCCTTTTTGTGTATTTGAGTTCACCAGTACATTCTATCTTCTGTCTGTCTCTCAGCTCTTTAGCTCACATCAACACCTTTTTAGTCCACATACTGAGTGTTCTTACAAACAGCTAACAAATGCAAATACATCTTTTGGAAACCATGCCAGACCTTTGTTCTCTTTATTTTTCCCCAAGTTCCTAAAGGCATTTTTTAACCCCTTGAATTTACAGCTGAAAGGTACACTTGTGTGATCAGATCACTGCATTGCTTCAAGTTTACTGAAGTGGTTTACAGAGGTGAAATAACAAAATTGTGACCCTTTCAAAATATGCTTGGGCCTTGCTGCGGACACTGCATTTTAAGTGTTAATGTGAAGGGCTACTTTTACATTCTTTATATTCTGTTACAGTATCTAACTTTTTATAAGTAAAATTAACCAATAAAAACAGATAGAGATTTCACCAACCAGCTTGTTGTGATGTCCTATTACAGTGCTGTACCTGAATTCAGTGAGCTCTTTAGAATGACCCATTCTGTCACAAATGTTTGTAAAGGCGGACTGCATGGTTGGGTGCTTGATTGTAGACACATATGGCAATGGAACTCAATGAAACACCTGAATTCAGTCATTGAAAATTGTGGCCCAATACTTTTGTTCACATTTTGGATTTAAGCTGAAATATCATCAAAATGTATAGATGTATATTAAGTAAGGTAATATAGACACTCTGCCTTGACTTTATGTGGCCCAATCAGGCTTACATGTGTGGAAACTCCATGAAGGCCCAGTTTGAGTGAAAAAAAAAAGACCAAGCTAAAACCCTGCATTGTGACAGCCACACAATTCTGCAGCTACTTACAGAACTATGTAATATGGTTAAAAAGCAGGCAACTTCTTCAATCAACAATTGCACCACATTTCAGACTACAAGTCAAGTTGATTAGCTTATAACCAAATCCACCACATATGCTATCCTGAATAGGTTCTGTTTAGTATCAGCACAAGCATAACAGGTCTAAACTGCCTACAGACGAATGTCCTGGTGACCTACTTTACTGGGACCCTCTCACACATGCAACTGGACTGTTTAATCCTCAGTGACACCAATCCTCTTGGAATCCTGTGTTGAATAAGTTCAGTGAGCAATTACTCTGCCCAGTATGTATGTTCCTTCTTTAAAACTGGTCTTAAATTTGTCTTAGGGATGAAAATTGAAGCTAAAAGGTGACACTTAAACCCAAAGTCATGATTCATTGTTAACTCATTGTTTAATGTTAATAATTCAGAGCTAATACACAATAATGTGACTCAGTGAAGGGGTAAAAAAATTTAAATTTTTCCTCTTGTATATGACTGTAAAAAGAATATCTTTGTATCCTCAGTTATGTTTGGGCTGCATTTTTTGCAAAAATTTCTAATAGTTAAATCATCACACAGCAAATGTTTTAAAGATTATATCAACAATGAAAAGACTGGTTATTCCCAGTCATATCTGGGAATCGCTGGGGTTTTAAAATTTAAATACAGCTGGGAGATTTTGCGACAATATTATAGTGACACACTCATAATGTTGAATCAATAACTTATGGTTTCAACAAAAGCAGAATTTTGTAACCTCTATGAAGGATTTGCTGCAGGGCTAAACTGGCAGCTATGTCTGCCACCCCACCTCACCATACCTCATAGAAGTACAACAAAAGTTCTACAGCCCCTTAAGCAACTGAAGAATGTAAAAATAGAGATAGATGATGTAAGTGAACTGAAAATGCAACAGATCTTAGTATTCTAATACTAAAATGTTAAATTCGTACTTGTAAGTTATATAATAAGATACTGACAGTTGATATCCCTGTATGAACACAATATTGCCACACAAAATATTGAGATATGTTATCCATTTTCCCCCACCGCTACTACCTTACTAATAGAGGTGAAAGTCACCAGAGACCCTGCAACAGAATATTATCACGATACTTAACTCATGATACAATATTACTGTGAATTCTTCTGCAATATGCCAAGTATTGCAATAAAATGTACTGCCAAATTATGGTGATTTACCACCTTTTTCCAACAGCAAATTATGTCTTCAAAGGTACAATTTGTCAGTTTTTGATTTATCTAATCAGATAAAGTACTCAGTCTGATCCTCTCACTTCAGTCATTTTTATTGCGGAAATGAGTCTGTCAATTAGACAGACTGACCAACACTGTAACGAAAACTTGTCATAAAAGACAAAATAAACTATTTGTATATAGTCTCGTCCATCTTAATTGAGTACAGACATGCAGGTGTTTTCATGTAACATCACCAAACTGGAAGTTAGCCATGTTGGAGATACTCACCAGTCAAAACAAACAATGAACAACACAGTTTACCACAAAGTTTCAAAAAGAAAAAGCAAAATTCTTAACTACTGTGTTCTCAGCTGTCACAATCGCTCAGACAGGGAAAAACGTCAACAGTACTATCATCTGCCTAAGGTTGTAAAAAGTCAGGGAGAGCAGACAGAGAAATTGTCAGAAGAAAGGAGGCAGTTATGGATTGCAAGCCTCAATCAGAATTTGGCTGAGAAGAATGTGGATAACAACCAAATTTGCTCAGCTCATTTTGTAGCTGGTACGTATTTCATGTTGACATTTTGAATAGTTGAATAGTTCAGGTTACAGGTTTGATAAAGTTTAATATGTGAAATCTTATGCCAAGGCAATATTTCGTACTATTTAAAGAACACTAATATCATATGTCAATGGCTGTGACAAAAGATAAACTTACAGGAGGCAATATTTCAAGATCGCCACTGAACAAACTGGGATCCATTTCATAGGGATCTTCATCCCCAATTAACTTTAGTTTTTTTACTTAATGTTCTTTTTCTTTGGTGTTCAGTCTTTCTCTGTACAGCTCTTCATATGTGTATGAATTTTTGCAATCAGATGTTAAAGGTTTATCGTGAAATTTTGAGTTTTGTCCATGACTGCTTATGCATCTTGTTTGTTTTGAGTGAGCAATATCTCCAAGATGGTGCCACTTCCGGATCTGGACCAGATTTGCGGGGTTCATGATAATACACTATTGGCTGTCCTAAAGTGATGCTAGAAGTCGCTAAATGACATCATCGCCTAATTTTCATAATGGACAATGTAGGAGAGAGGGAAAAAGTCGTGGGAGAGACAAAAAGTGAGTAAGAAACATCCTAAACATGTTTAAAACTACAAATGAATTTTCCGCTGTTGATTCTTGGTTTGTTTTGTGACAGGGAAGAAGCATTTACATTTTACATCCAGCTCTGTAAGTCAGGGCAGGATCGGCGGTGGCTTTGCACACGCTTGATTCATTTGCAGTTTGGACGCGGAGTGGTGTGGGTCTCCTCTCTGCTCTGGCTGCAGCTGGCACAGCTGCACTAAGATACCGTGAGACAGACCGCCAGTGAGTGCTTTTGGTCGGGGGAGGGGCTCATGGCAGCATTGCTCATTGAGGGCAGTAACTGCAGAGCGATACGTGCTTTCACATCAGTCTCCAAAACACCACAAAAGTCGTGAATAACACCAGAAAAAGTCACTAGACTTGTTTATAGTCAATTTTGACAAGAAAAGTCACCAAGAGGATTTGAAAAATCGCCAGATTTAGTGAGAAAGTCGCCACGTTGGCAACACTGATCCTACATACTTTATTTGACATGCATTTGCTAGCATACAGCTAAGGGCATAAGGCCAGAGTCACATATTAGCAATGCCGTGTGCTATCCACTGCCTAAAAAGTGAAGCCAATTCAAATTTGCATTTTTTTATTGGTTTAACTTTGTCAACACTCAATATTGTGTGTGTGTCTGTGACAAGTGCTTTAAAAAGTGAATGACAGCTGTCATTCAGCTGTCTACATTGGAACACCTTGCAACAATGATGGAATTAATGCGGACATTCATGCCTCATCAACAGTTTGAGTCCAACCTCTGGTTTATATTCACTGCACTAAAGGCTGAACCTCCCCTAACTTCCTGTTTGAAAACTCGAAAAAGATAAGGTGTATTTTTGTCTCAGGGCAAACCGAGGACACGTGTTTGAAAGCTCTAATTGTGTTATTTTTATTGATAGATGCTGAGAGGCTGATGTCTCTCAAAGTCTTGAAATAAGGTGAAAGCGCTCTCACAGCCCCTGTGCAAGTCAATATCTTGACTTTAAAGCAATTGACAAGTTGTTTTTGTGAACAAATCCCTCAGTTTTGACATGTAATCCTGTCTGTGTTGAGCTCCGTCCCTCATCTAGTCTTTTCCTTGTCAAACAGGGCTAGCGCCTGATTTTATTTGGCTGCCACAAAAAAGGCAAAGCCAGAGACGATGGGAGCAGAATAACACAAATCTGATGTTCCTTTTTCTCAGCTGTCTCTCTCTCTTTTCTTGTTGACTGTTTGTTTTACCACTTTCATTTTTTTTATTTAACTCTGCTTACCCTAGTTTTCTCTCATGTCTTCCAATTTTCCATCTCCCCTACCATTTTCTTTTCCATAGTTGCTTCTAAGGTCTCAATGAAGAAAGAAGTAATTGTCATTATAAACGCCTTGCCCTTCTCCTACTCCACTCTCACTTCACTCTCTTCTGACAGGCCTTTAATTTGTTTCTCCGACAGCCTTTCACCTTGATCGGGACACTAAATCCACCAATTAAATCACCCAAATTGGCACTGTGGGTACAGCCAGAGGGTGGGAGGGCGAGCAACAGCAAAGGTGATATATACTACACTACTATATACCACAGTTATGTGTATGTGTGTGTATGTGTGTGTGTTTTGACAGCAAGGATTGGCTATAGCTGGTGAGCTGAGTCCATCTGTCAAAAGGCCCCAGCCCAAGGCTAAAGGTGCTATCTGTCATGCCAGATGACAGAGACTGGGAGTCCATGACAGGGGGGTTATCATATCACAGCAGCAAAGAACGGAGACAGAGGGTAGTAGAGGAAGGAGGGAAGAACTGTAAACTAAGAATGGATGATGGTTAGTGTGAGGGAAAAAAGATAAAGAAAGCAAAAACAAGACAGTAGAGGGTAGCAGAAGACATAAGAAGAAGCATGTACCATAAGGTCCCATTCATAGGAGGCATTAACATGAGTTAGTGATTCAATTCAATCACAAGTTGACCATTCTCAGACAAGACCCAAGACAAACTGCAATCACACTAAGGAAATCAAAAACAGAAAAATAATAATAATAATGCACCTGGTGCCATCATTTGACTCATGATTATTGTGGGTAAAATTTGGTTTTGACAGTCTACCAAACTATACAGTTTTGTGAAACAGGAGCACTGCAGGACTCTGGCATTTGATGTTTGCATATCAGAATAAACAGAATAAAGTGCATGTTAATTTGCAAAGCATAGAGCCACAAAGTGCGATCCAATCTCAAGTTGTCGCTCAAGACACGTGTGGAGAAGCATTCTAATCATGAGAGCTTATAATTTGAGCTGTCAACTTGTGCCTGGATCAGCCAAGGTACATATTAATGTTCAGTATGAACAAGGCCCAAAACAAGCATGGAGAAACAGGAGACGAGAAAGACCTGCCTGGAGAAAAGCAAAGAGAAGGAGAGAACAAGAATCGGGGTGAGGAAGAACACTTTGCCAGATTGGACTTGAATCAGTTATAGGACGAGGTAGGAGGTGAGGTGAGAGATGAGCTACTGTATCTATGACCAATGGAGGATGGAGGATGAAAGGGGAAGGGATAGCTGGGGAAGGAAAATGGAGGAAGGGGAAAGTGGCGTTAAAATCAGAGAAGATTTGCTTGGCAGTGCTTTCACAAACTCACACAACCCTTACACACAAACACACACACACACACACACACTCAAGGTGTAACTCTCTTTTCAATTACATGTGACAGCTGCTGTCCCCCTGATCCATGCAGCTACTGTGGCAATGGTGACAGGAATTATGGTGGTGCAGACAGGTGAGTCAGAGGGGAGTAAGGGGAGGGAGAAGTGAGAGAACGGCGTGGAAATGGACAGAAGGCCATGGATGAGTAGAGGAGGTATAGGTTGGACAGAAGGGATTCAATAAAATAAGATCCAAAAGTACATTATTGATAATATTTATCTAGAATATGTGTTAATGAGTATAGCTCATTCATGTAGTTTGGAAAAAATAAAAGGATGACAAAATAGTTTCCTCTTCTCCCATATGGAATATAACGCTTTTTGATTATTACTGACTTCTCAAAGCACTTTACGTTACAAATTGTATTTAGGCCACCTTTTTCACACATATACATACAACGCTTTATTCTACGCACTTAAGGGCTTTGCTTACCTTGCATCCACATCTACAGCTAGTTTTGAATGACCAGTTAACCTAATAAATACGTCTTTGCACTGTCGGGGGAAGCCAGAGTATCTGGAGGAAGCTCTTGCAGCCACAGGGAGAACATGCAAACTCCACATACAGTAGAATGGCTCTGGCTGACCAAAAGATTCAAAGAAATATGCTTATTGCTTTGAAGGGACAGTGCTAAGAACTGCACAACCATGGGTTTTATGGTTGTGCAGTTCTTTGACGTGACTCCCCAAACAGATTTTGGTTGGGGTCTCATTTTTTTAGCATCAGAAAAAATTTTTATTTTTACAGTGGTATGTTCACTTTCTGAATCCACTGTTTAAATAAATCAACTTGACAATGTTATTTGATTAATGGTCTGGGTTACTATGAATTTACCTTGACCAACTAGCAGACTCTTTTATTACCGGCATACTTGTTTTTCCTCTTTGTATTTTTTGTCCTTTTTTATCACCTTTTCACAGCGTCCTTTATGATTATCTTACAAGATCTTTTGATGCCACCTGTCCTCACTATGGAGGTTTGTGTTTTGGTTCAAGCTCTGACACTTGTGAACCTTGCAGGCTCAAAATGGCTGTTCTCTCTTCTGCCACTTATCATCAGGAACAACACCTTCTCTTAAATGAATGACTGGCTGCCTCCTGGGCATTAACTATATAATCTTTGGTGCCAGGGTAGTTCTGGAAGCAGTTTTTTTCACGTCTATAACTCTTTACATCTTTCCAGGTCTAGGTTTTAAGGTTTCACAGACAAACTTCTGTCATCTGTGGTTTTCCTTGAAGATTTTGGTTGTTTGGCTTTTGTGATAAGTGTTGCATCCAATTCCATTAAGCTTTCATCAGCTGAACATATTCCTGTGAAACCCTTTCAGTCAAGTCAAGCATCACGGATCGGCCTCGAGGACAGAATGGCCATACACATCTAGGCCTCTAGGAGACTGATCTACAGAATTATGCCAATAATACACATCCTAGTTCCTCCTTCAGGCTCTACAGTCTTTCAGTGATTACCAGCCTACTGTTTTCCAACCTGAAGGAGCAAGCTGTGCATCCTGTCAAAAGTAAAGGTTATAATTTGCCCTTTTGATGGGTTGCCAACTGTCAAGACAGTGTATCTTTTCTAGGAAGAGAAAGACATGAATGCATAAACTTGACATGCCATTACCTCTGTCTCTCTACCTCCACACAGAAGCAACAGCAAAAGCTAGGGGTGGTTTATGTTTGTTTCCTTTTCTGGTCACCTGACATTTGTCACCTTCTTTCCCTGCTCCTTTCCAGACTTTCGATTAAAAAAAAATTCACCACTGTTTTCTGGTGCTTTGGTGCCCTACAATTTCATCCAGCTGGTTTCTGCTTTGATCATTATTCAGTCTTTGACAAGGTGTCTGTCTGCTTTGCACCTTTTCACCTGTTTTAATTGCCTGCCTATTAATGATTCTGAGCCAAATGAGCTTGACTGAAAGTCTCCTGTAACCACTGTCCGTTCTAACTCTGGAGTTTTTCTTGTGGGCTGTTCGCACTTAAACAAAAGTTCGATTAATGATCCGTGAAAATCGGTCTCATTTGGCAAAGTGTGAATGTGTCTGTTTCAGCAAAAATGAACACTGATACTGTAGTGAGCAGTTTTTAAAACAGAATTAACAAGGGTAAGAGAAAACAGGGAAGAAATAAAAATATATCTAGTATTGTGGTTTGGCCTCAAAGCTTTGTAGAACAATGTTGTAAAATGTTTGGTTTACATAAGGGTTGTCTAATGCTCTTTAGGGGATAGAGAAACGAGAAGTTTCCTGCAATTTCCTATTTTTGTTTCCATCTGTTAGACAACGAGAGTATCACAGAATCAACATCTTCAGGTACTATTCGAACTGGATACTGCAGACAGGGTTCAAAACAGACCGAGGCGGACAGAGTGAGAGACAGAAACATGCCTTAACTGCATCTCTGTTGGGCTTTAAACTTAGTTCAGTCATGTTCGGCTGATGTTTCAAACAACCCAGGGTAAACAGTGGGAAGCATCGATGGTTGGCTGTTAGCTACTGTTATACAGTAGGGATCACACACACGTGTGTGGGTGTGTGTGCACATACACACAAAGATGAATGGATTTGGGATCTGAAGACAGTAAACTGTTTGCTCCTTTGGAAAAAGTCTTCAGCATGTCTGTGCACCATGTGCTGTGAGAGCATGTTGCTCACTGTGTGTTTAACCCACCACCCTTTAGGAAGGCTTGTGGGTGGTTTTGGAAAGGGATGACAGGATCAAAAATAGGTGTACCATGGGCACACTAGAACACCTGCACACCCAGATAGACACACATTCATGAACACATACTTACACACCTGTCCTGTATACTAACTGACTGCTTGAAATTGCTCCATTGGCTGCCTGCAGGCCCACCAACATACCTATCATTAGCCAGGTTTGCATTAATAAATAAGGCGGGTTGAGAAAAAGATAACAAACAAGAATGAAAGATGTATACAGCTATATTATTTTTATGTTTATGTCCATATATATTAATATATGTTACAGTTAGGGAAAAAATAATAATAAACATTTTTAGATATGTAATCAGAGTGTAATGATCTTTATAGTAACATGGAAAATGATGCTCTCATTTCTCCACAAGTATATTTTCATGCTTGGTGAAGCGTGTGGTGTTGAGAATCTTTCCAGAGATTCTCAGCACTGCAGACTGATCCCTTTGAAATGTTTGCTGCAATTAGAGTTTGCCTAAATGTAATGAATGAAAAATAAATTATAGGCAGATTATGCAGTCCATGTGAAGCAAAAATTAGTGATGACCTGCTGAGTAAATATGACAGTGTGTCAAGTGGGAGCCTTTCCTACTACCTTTCGATGGTCTAAAAGGGGTTCCTGCATATACTAACCATTGCCTGCTGCCTGCTGTTCAACCACTGTGCTTCTCGGTCAAAAAATCCTGTTCCACTTTTGTATACTGGTCTGCTTTCAAATCTCTATGTCACAAACCAGTGTGGCCAATCTGTCCTGTTGTCTGCATTTTTTTGTGAAAAATCAATGAAAAAAAATATTTTAAGTAAAACAAAAAGTCCTCATAGAACATGGAGTTTTTGTTTTGGCTCACTCTCCTGTTGAAAAACAAATCATGATCCAACTAAGCCTAACAGGGGAGACTGCAGGTTACAGCAGAATGTTGTGGCAGCCATGTTCTTGCCTTGAATCTGCAATAAATCACCAACAACGGTACCAGCAAAGCCCCCCTTCATACATCCCTCATGCTTCACAGGGGGAACATGCACTGCATGCTAAAATCTGTTGTTCTGGAAGTTCAACAATGTAGAAAATACTACAAATAAAGAAAATACTTGAAAGAGCCAGTGTGTGAGATTTAGTGGCATCTATTAGTGAGAATGTAGATTCCAACAATTGAATACTTGTGCTCACCCCCCCTCCCTTTCCAAATGTGTCTGAGAACCTACAGTGACCTTCAGGAAACAAAATGGAGTCTTTTGTGTACATAGGTATAATTAGGAATTTGAAATGCAATTGAAATGAATAAGATTTAGGAATTAAAAGTTCAGTTTTGATACTGCAAAAGGAGTAGATTATAGCCAGTGAGTAATGATATCCATTCTGCATTGTGATAGCACTGCATAATAGAACCTCAAAAGCTAGTATTTGAGTCTGTTTATTCTGAGCTACTGTGGAAATATGGCTGTATAACATGGTAACTTCTATGCAATGGGACCTGCTAACATTCTACATTTCAGTATCTTTTCCTGAGAGAGAAAATCCAGTAATTATTATCCTAGAGGGATTTTACAATATAAAAACGGAAATACAATTGTAATACTCAATTTGTGGCAACAAATAACCTTAATCTTAGATACCTGTCTTTTAAATCACTAAGCATGTTCTAAACTTTTGGCTTATGTTGTGCATTATATCAAGTATTCTGTTAAATGAACCGTGTCGCATGACTTGAAATAACAGAAGGAAAGACATGAATAAATTGATAAGTTCTCTTTTCTCCCTTTTACTATAGTCATAAATGTGCAGGACAAATATACTCTAGTTAATTTCTGATTCTCTGTGTGTGATAAGGGTGAAAAATGAAATTACTTCCAAGGAGTAAAAGACAAAAACAAACACATGCAGAAAATCCAAAGCTCAGTGCTGGAAGCTTGACTATAGGCAGCTGCACTACATCTACACAGTAGTTCATCTGTTCTTGTAAGGGTTGAATGCACTGAACACATATCTCACAATATAATCACATGTCACCACACAGACTAGACACTGTGTCTTCTTCATAATCCCTTATCTAAATATTAGGCAACACACACAAACACACACACCATCATCAGTGATAACAAAGTGTGACCTGGCCTCTGTTTATGAGCAGATGTTAATATTTGTCAAATTACAATCTTCTCATGCAGGGTTTAATAATTCACAAAGCTACACACACACACACACACACACACACACACACACACACACACACACACACACACACACCACTTTGTCCAGGTGGAGCAGTGGCCACAGCATTGAAGAAGAACAGGCTAAATTACCTCACTGTTGGCATGGCGATGGCTCATTGGAGAAAATGGCTACTGCTCCTCTCCAGCTGAGCTCCTTGCAACCTGCCAGGGATGATGGATCCAAGTGAATAAATGAATAAGATAAAAGAGCATGAGACTAAAAGAAAAAAATAGGTAACACTGTTTACTGAGAACGAGAAACAGATAAATAAGCAGATGAGAAGAAGCTGGAGCAGATGCCGTGATGAAACACGAAACAAAGACTAGATGAGAGATTTTCAGAAGCACCTGTGGCTCCAAGACTCTGGCTTTAAAAGGGTTCTCAATCTCAGTGCATTTTTCAAAATTTGAAAAATGAAATCCTTTTTGGTATTTATGAAATAAATCTAATACACTGAGCTTTTGCAACGTGTAGCTTATACTAATATGGTCATTTCTGCTGTGCTGCTAAGGTCCAGTTAAATCCATAGGACTCCAAACAACAACCAGGCTATGAGGGACATGGAAGTGTGACAAGATACAGTATGGTTTGACTTCAGATTACATTTTTGCCCTACTAAGAAGCAAATAATCTCATTGTTAAATAAAAGCACTAGAAATATACCATCCTCTGAGCTCACTGTTTTGTGACATTATTATAAAGGCTAAATCTGATTTTTTTTTTTAAATGTAGTATAATAATAAGTTCAGTATATTCTAGATATTCAGTTTCCATTAAGCCCTTATGTTGGTTTGAGGTGCCCACTTAGAGCATTGCTGTTTGTTAGCTGTCCTGAACATATTCTTTCTAGTTTTATCTGATTTGGTAATTTCGATGTTTAAAAATCCTGCCAGTGGCTGGACAAAGCTAGACCAAAAGGCAGCACAGAGGCACTTATCATGGCAGCACAGGAACAAGTTCTGAGCACAAGATCGACAGAGGCTGGAGTCTATCAGACCAGGCAAGAACCAAGGTGCAGGCTGTGCAAGATGCTAGCAGACAGGGCATACATGGAACCCCACAACCAAGTACCTAGCATAGTGTACATGCGAGTATTGCCTGGAAATCCCAAGGTCAAAAGGGGATACATCTTCAAAGGTGGTTGAGAATGACCAAGCTAAACTGGAACTTCCAGATACAAACAGAGAAACCAGTGATGGCTAAACAACCAGATATTGTAGTGGTGGACAAGCAGAGGAAGCAGGCCGTAGTGATAGATGTAGCAATCCCAAGTGATGGCAACATCAGAAAGAAGGAACAAGAAGCTTGAGAAATACCAAGGATCGAGAGAAAAGCTAGAAAAGATGTGAAAGGTGAAGACAACATTGGTCCCCATGGTAATCAGAACACTTGGGGCAGTGACCCCCAAACTGGGAGAGTGGCTCCAGCAGATTCCAGGGATTCCAAGATCTCTGTCCAGATAAGCATTGTTCTAGGAGCAGCTAAGATACTGTGCAGAACCCTCAAGTTTCCAGGCCTCTGGCAGAGGACCCGAGCTTGAAAGATATAAAGACCCCAAGCTGTGTGCGGAAAAAAACAAATATATATATATATATATATATATATATATATAGAGAGAGAGAGAGAGAGAGAGAGAGAGAGAGGCATGTCATCTCTGGGGGGAGTCTGAAACACAAGTGAAAAACAGAACAGAAAAGAAAAGAAAAAAAGTCTAACCTTGTTTTTTAGTTCTGCAGCCAAAAGGAGACAGAAAAAGAAGCACTGGGCCACAGGTGGTAAAATGCTTCAGGTAGGAACTGCTACAAATTGTTCCCAATTGACATTTTTTTTCCATTTCACATCTTTTTGGGATTTGAATCTCCATGGCTACAGGGGAGAGGAGTGGATCAAACCTAATTCAGTTCACTTTGAGCCCTGTTATAATGCTGGCACTGTTATAAACCAGCTGTTCACTGTGAGCAATCAAGCTCGAAAGTGTGTCAGGCCTATGCTATCAGTGAGTCAAAGCCAGGTAGGTATCTTATAGTGCAAATGAGCACACTGTTAAATAAATACATGGGAGCATTTCGCAATGAGAGGCTATAAATGTGTGTGTAAAATCAAGTTCTTTCAGCAAAGTTTCTTTTTTGATTGGAAAGTGCCACCTATTGCCTTACCTCTTGTCTGGATATGTGGAGCTTTGCTATGCTCTACTTTTAGTTCTGACTCCCAACACTCCTGAGCCCACCCCGGGAACCATTTAGGAGACGGAAAGGCAAAGAAAGACAAAGAAAATGCCTTTACTTCCATCCCATCAAAGCCTCCGCAGGGGCCTTGTCTCTGTTTTTTTCTCACTTTGTATGGCTCTGCCCATCAGCTCCAACAATGCTTCAAAAAGCAACCAGTATAGGCTGTAATTTCATTGTGCTACCTGGTTTTCTTGGAGATTACTTCTTACCAATCAACAACCTTGTGTCGTGTTTGCTCTCACAGCTTAAAAAGGTATAAAAGCTGTGCTCGCTATATATCTCCCATTTTTCTCCACCTCAGGGGTCAGCTTTGGTTTGGGCTTGGCTGGCTTCTTGTTCTATACTTCTAATTGGGCAGAAAGATCACTGATCAGTTGACACAACTTTACACCATTTCTTTCCAATGAGTCATACACTATAGTGGCCTACAGCAAGCTGAGGCTAAACCACTATCCACAGAGTTATAGCCTCTGTTCAGAACTGACAAAAACACAAAAATACCTTTGTACTCTACAAATGTAAGATAATTGATTTTGTTGCCCTTTCAAATTTAATGTTTGGAATTCTCAAAAATATATTAAAAAATGAATAAAAGTTTGACGTGCCAAAAAAACACTAGGAACAGTTTGCACAGTATTTCAGACAGTAAATACAGTACATTTAGCTAGGACAAATGATGTTTGCTGTTTAAGTTGGAGAACATAAAATTAAAGCAGGGACACCATCAGTGTGCAGTAAGTGTTATCAGACAGTGAGCAATGATTGCAAGGGTGCACTGGAGTAAACGAGTTGTGTTTTCCTACTTTTGTTTTTGTACACTGAAGACGAGATGCTAAGGGCCCTGTGTCTAAGATTTCACCAAATATCCCTGTTTGATCTTGTATTTATGTTGCAGCCCCTTATTCTCAATTCACCCACCACATGCAAATGCAGATCTATGGGGATAGTCTTCAAACAGAGTCTATCCTGTGTGTGCCTGCATTACCTATTGTGACACATGAATAAAAACTCCTTTATTTTCACGGCAGAGAAGTAAAAACTAGAGGGTCGTAATTCCTCAATAAAGGGTTTTTATGTGCAACATTATATCTTGGCAATTTATTTGAAGTTTGATACTTCATAGGGGTTTTGAAGTTCAATGAACTCATAGGTCACTAACAGAATTCCAGCTGATTACTGTGTCATATAGGGATGTCACAATACCAGAAATTTAGTAGTCAGTATCAGTACCAGGGAAATGAAATCATTCATAATACCAAATTTGATACCATGGTTAAAAAGTAAAAAATAATAATATCCCATGTACATGAACTCCTTCATTAAACACATTTTAACAATTAAAAAAATTGCTTTTCTGTACAAAAAACATGCAACATCAGTATATGACAGAATTACAAAATCAAAACAGGAAATAATCCAATCCATGCCACTCCCTGCCAGTGCCACCGATATTGGTGCTGGTTTCTTGATGCATCCCCCATTCACATTTGGCGCATGGAGGGGTAGTGTTTGAAAAAGTCAAGAGCCTGTCAGTTTTTAAAATATGTTTTTTACTTGCTTTTTAAAGTACTGTGTAAAAGTCTTGAGCCACCCCTCTTTTCTTTACATTTTGATTCCAAGGAGTTGGACTTTCTTGTATTTTTTTTAAAAAGTAGTCTTCAGCAATAGTTTTCTGGATTTTCTGGTGGTATTTATTTTTTTTATTGTAGTTTTTATTTGGACATTTGCTGCTTTTTTCACCCTTTTTCATTCCAACCACAAAAAAGTCCTTAAAAAACTGAGGAAATTGCACAAGTGGAGGTCAAAGAACAAATAGCAGGCCTAATAAAATATCTACAGCAGATGAACAGTATCCAAAAGTCATGCCTTAAAGAAATAGGAAAAAAATTCAGCAAAGACCTCACAGGACCTGAGAGATGCCTCTGGTCCTTTAGTTGATGCATTTACTTTATGCCAAAGCCTTAACAGAAATTGTCTCAGTGGTGGCTGCCAAGAAGTCACTCACACGAAAGGGAAACAGGAAGAAAAGGCTGAGGTTTCCACAAGAACTGGACTGAAATAATCAGTGGCAATTGGTCTTATGGAGTGAGGAATGCACATTTGAAATTTTTGGTTCATATGATCAGTATATGAGTATGTACAGCAGAGGTCAGGAGAGAGGTCCAACAGTGAGTGTCTAAATGTATCTGATAAACATGGTGGAGGCTCTGTCATGGTTTGGGGCTGCGTTTCAGCCAGTGATGTTGGGGATCTTGATGAAACTCTTGGAATTAAGAATGCAGAAAAGTATTTTTACATTTTGATCCATCGTGCAATACCATATGAAAAGCATCTGAAAAGCTCCATTTTTCAGTTTGACATTGATCCCAAATGCACTGCCAATGCAGTAAAATCCTACCTAAGTAGAAAAACACAATAGAACACTATCAGTCATGGATGTGCCTTCCCAGAGCCCAGACCTCAAAATTATTGATGTAGTGTCGAATCATCTTGAGAGAGAATGGAACAAAAGGAAACCAACATCCAAAGAAGAGCTTTGAAATTTCCTTCAAGAAACCTAGAGAACTATTGCTGAAGACGACTTGAAGATATTACAAGAAAGCTTACCCACGAGAATTCAGGCTGTCTTAAAGAATAAAGGTAATCATACAAAATATTTACTTTCAAGCTTAATAAAACTGTGCATTTTACATTAGGCACTTTATTTCTGTTTATGTTTATGTGTTTCAAAAAAATCATTTAAACTATTTTCCATTTTCCCAGTAATATATTAATAAGCAAGGAATGTCTCTAAACTTTTCACATTACTATACTTCTCTACACTCACTGGTTATGTTTATGTACCAAAAACTAAAATAAAATGAAGCTTTTTTAAAAAAAAAATGCTTGTAAAAGCTATGGAGTCCTACAAGTGTCTGTATATAGAGAGTAGGGAGTAAGGTTTTCTCACCAACGGGATAAACCTGGTGTGCCACAGTACAGACGCCAGAGGGTACCTTCTGCTTACCTGTCAGATGCCGGTGGCTTTGACAAAACTGCAGTATTTGACACTGCAGGACAGACAATTTGAATCCAACCTGGGAATGCCAGACTTCACCACTAACAATGAAGAGAAATGACAAAATAGCCCATGGCTGAAGCTAATAAATGGCCTGTGGCGTATTCTCTTGGGTTTGGTGTGTGTTTTGTCAACACAGAAGAAGATAAACTACTTTGGAAGAGAAAAAAAAAGTCTTTCAAATACTTTGTTCCTTCAAGGAAACAGCCTAACAGCTCAGTGTTTGAACTAAACTATACATACCGTCATGAAGTCTCAGAAAACTTTTGTGCTCCTGAGTTTCTCCGTAAAATATGAAAGGTGGATTATAAAGCCAAGCTTTTCCTTCTGATGAGCTTTATCTGATAACTTTCTAGCCGGTACCTGCTGCTCTATTCACCTTCCATGGTTAACTGAAATTTGAGCTTCTGGATTCTAAAATGGAAAATTTGCGCAGTCTGTGCTTGCCTCAGAAGTTTTCACAATGAAGTGCAACATTTATTGCCAAAAGCATTTTTCTTCTTTGTGATTAAAATCACACAATTCGGGGCTTTGCAGTGAATCCACAGCTGCAGCATTTGTTCAGTGTAGCTCGTGGAGCGCAATCTGAGAGGCTGTGGATTGATGGTTTTTCAGTGAAGACATACACTAGAGTGACAATGCTCCCATTGCAGAATGGCTGAGAGGAAGGGTTTGTTTACACACTTAAACTTCAGATGAACTCAGAGAAGGACTAAACGTGGTTATCAGAAAGCTTTCTGTGATACATATAGTGGCAATGGCTATCAAGCTTAATAACAAAAAGTAAGTGAAAAAGAAAAACAGAGACACACAACAGGAGCTATTTAACACCAAATGTAAACTGTGGCATTAGCTCTTTCATTTTGATATATTTAGTTATGGTTTTGTGATCTGATTCTTCACAGCCTTCAGTGTCCTTTCACCGGCTGATTTTCTCAGGCGGGAGATAGAGGCCTATTTTTAAAGAAAAAAGTTCATCAAAATGAGAAAATTTGCAGGGGTGTCCATTTGACCAATTTATAAGACACTACTGCCTTGAGGCAAAAAAAGGAAATACACTGAGAAATGCGCAGGGAAGATTCAAAAGTTAGATTCTTTTTCTTTCTTCTCTTTTCATTCTTATCTATATTTAACACCCCCTCCCTCCCTTCCTCCCTTCTTCCCCTCCGCAGCTCTCTGTGCCTCTAACTCTTTCTTGGTATCTTACACCTCAAATGGTGCAGAGACAGACTCACAGTTCACTTCATCTACTCCGCTTCCCAACAGAACAGACAGTTATGTGCCCTCACAACACGCGGTTATGGAAGCGCACTTGCGTGTAGCTTACACACACACACACACACACACACACACACACACATAGATGAGTCATTTATATGGGCAGCCAAATGGACTACCGAGTGCTGCTTCACCTCCCATAAAGCTGCCATAAACCCTCTCTGCCTCTGACAGTTGACTGATTGGTGTTATAACAAGGCAGGTATGTGTGTGAAAGTGGTGGCATATGTGTGTCCATGCACTGAGGTGGTCAAACTGCCTCTTACTGCAAGATGTGGATCTTAAGAAAGACAAAAGCTTCAAAAAGCAATAATCTTAGTAAAAAAAAAAATTCCCCGGCAGTTAATATTACCTCTATAACCGCAGATGTAAAATGCAAATTTCTGCTCTTGTGAGCTATATATATATATATATATATATATATATATATATATATATATATATATATATATATATTTATATGTGTTTTTTTTTTTTATTTTTTTTTTTTTTTTTTTTTTTTTTTTTTTTTATTTAGATCAAT
>VUQH01053629.1:3454-18387 GCA_015106775.1 Etroplus canarensis | reverse complement strand
GCTGCAATAATGACAGAGAGAAAATTTTAGAGAGAGATTTTTATTACTTTCTTTGAAGTCAGAAGTTTCCATACATTTCCTTAGTATTTGGTATCATTGCCTTTAAATTGTATGACTTGGGTCAAGTGTTTTGGGTTTCCTTCCACAAGCTTCTCACAATCGTTTGCTGGAATTCTGGTCCATTCCTCCTGACAGAACTGGTGTAGCTGAGTCAGGTTTGTAGGTCGCCTTGCTCGCACACACCTTTTCAGTTCTTAACAAATTTTCTATTGGATTGAGATCAGGGCTTTGTGGTGGCCACTCCATAACATTGACTTTGTTGTCCTTAAGCCACTTTGTGACTATTTTAGCGGTATGCTTAGGGTCATTGTCCGTTTGGAAGACCCATTTGTGCTCAAGCTTCAACTTCCTGGCTGATGGCTTGAGATGTTGCTTCAATATTTCCACATAACGTTCTTTCTTCATGATGCCATCTATTTCATGAAGGTCACCAGTTCCTCCTGCAGCAGAACAGCCCCACAGCATGATGCTGCCACCCCCATACTTCACAGCTGGGATGGTGTTCTCAGGTTTACAAGCTTCCGCCTTTTTCCTCCAAATGTAACGATGGTCAACCAAATATTGGTCAACTGACAGTTCTGCACCTCTCTTCACCCGAGTGTCCAAGACATACGGTCGTTGGTCTGATGACACGATAACAAAATCGATCAATGACCTGCGACCTAGGACCTCTTGGTTCCAAGTGCACATATGGACGTCCTTATGCTTGTACACGGTGTTCATTATGGACCAACTGTGGTTAGCACAGAAGTCCAAAAACAGGAACACCACTCGGGTTCAGACTGGGCGGGCCATTCTTCCTGATCACACCCCTCCATGTTTCACTGTCATTGTCCACATGCTGGTTGAAGTCCCCCAGTAGGACAATGGAGTCTCCAAGAGGAGTGCATTCCAGCACACCAGTCAGAGACTCCAAAAAGGGTGGGTACTCTAAAACAAATGATTGTCAGGACCCATTTCCCAACCCGAAGGTGCAGGGAAACAACCCTTTTGTACACCGGGGAAAACCCCAACACAGAGTGAGCTGGGAGGATACAAGAATGCCCACCCCTGCCCACCTCCTCTTGTCTGGGACAACTCCAGAAAAGACCAAGGACCAACCCCTCTCCAGGAGTACAATTCCAGAACCATAAATCATTGCCAAAATGAAGAAGAAGAAGATGACATACTTTTAACCCACACTAGGGAATTCCAAGTTTCAGATCTACACACTCTTAACATGCAGTCTGAGTGTAACGTTCTGAGGTTTTACAGAGTCTACCTCTGTGTTACTCTGATAGAGAAGAGATATAGCAGCAGAAACCATCCTACAGCCGCAACATACAGTCTGTGTCTCTTTCCCCTCACCGCCAACTACTTTAAGGTGTCTTCCTGTTAAAAGGGAGTTCTTCCTTCCCACAGTCATCAAGTGCTGCTCATAGGGGATGGTCTGATTGTTGGGGTTTTCTCTCTAATCCTGTAGGGTCTTTACCTTACAGCGTGACGCGTCTTGCGCCAATTTTTGTTGTCAATTGGTACTATATAAATAAAATAGAATTGAACTAAACTTAGTTACACTGTTTATTCTGCTCATGTTTATCTGAGAACATCTACAGAACCAGCCTCTGAACAGGGACTCAGTCCAGAAACCTGTCAGTTACTAGTGGGCAGCTCTGACCTCCAGTCTTTGTCTCACCCAGGGGCTCCATACGAGACCCAAGCTGCCCACCCAAACATAGCAGTTTAGAACTGGCCCTGTGGGTTATTGTAATGTGTGAAGAAAGGGATCAGTTTTCATTGGTTGGCTTTATGGCACAAATTATTAAGGAATAAAATTCATTGAGAAGTCAAAGAGACTCACAAACAGTCATACCAGGACAACAGTTCTTGACCCACCCTTGAGACATGATTATGGCATAAATAAGCATAATAACAAATATCCATTTTAGAATCATGACATAACTTATGTTTTATGAATGTTACAATCTGGACCCAGGCTCTTAGGGAGCAGTGATTCTTGTGAAAATAGAAATATGGCCTTAAAGTGACAGATATGACCTTGTGTACAATTTGGGTAAGGACTCAATGGGACCCAAGGTGCAAATTTCACTAAAATCTGACCAGTACTCCAGGAGGAGGACGGTGGCCTGTTGTGGCATCAGCTTATCGGTCCTTCAACCAGATCAACTAAAAACTTTAATTAAAAGATAAAATAAGAAAAAAGAAATAAAGGAGAGCAAGATGAGAACCTTGAGGAACTCCACGTTCTTCTCATAATGATGAACTCCTTGTTACCTTTTCTCCTGGTAAGCCCTGACTGCCCTCATTTCCAGGATAACCAATCATTCCAGGAAGCCCAAGGACTCCGATGTAGCCTTGTTCACCCTGCGGAGGACAAAACCAGAGAGAGTTTAGGTCACGGGTTTCAAACCTGCAGCTCTGGAACTGCATTCGGATCTTTTGCCCATCTCTAGTGACTTTGACAAAAATTAGATGAATATGGAAATAAGCAATGTTTTTTTATGTTTTTATTTTTATTGATCATTATTTTCTATCTGTAAAAATGTTCAGCTTATACTCCACATCAGGATTGTGAGGGTCAGTCTGGTCAGTTAGACGTGAAGAGGAAACATGTTAGATGTTGATGGAAGTATACTGGAAGAAAAAGAGTTGTGAAGGTGTGAGCTTATCACAGGTCTGTTTGAAAAGATATGACCCCCTGAAGAAAGGGGAAGTGACAAACCACACATACGTCCAAAGCTTGAGCACTGTGTTAGGCAGAGGTCAAGAGGTCTGCTGTTTAAGTTTGGGGAGACAGGTTTACTGGCAGCTTCATGAAAAATTCCTGTCAGTTGATGGACATTTGATGGACATGCACCCAATCATGTCAGCTAATTTACAACTTTGTAAGGCAGACCTCCATCAGAAATATGTATTAAAGAGACCACGTCCCTGAGCTCGACAGAGAGCGGCAATCAGAGGGGGCCTTTAAAAGACTTTGTATTGCTTGTTTCTCCCATCACAGGGTGCAGGCTCAGTTTCTTTGTATTATTTTATTAGATGTTCTACTTTAATAAAAGGCTTGACATAGTTGAACCTTAGTTGTAGCCTCCAGTAATTTATTTCATTGGATCAATAAGATCCTAAGGGCAAGGAGTTTTTCTCAAGGCTTTCATCTCCCGATGAAGACCTACACTCTCAAGTCACCCTGTGTATGGGGAGGACCCAAGGAAGTCAGGGCTTTGAAGAGGTCGGGTATTTGACACCAGGTTGTTTCAGAAGCTGTTTGTCCACACGTAAATTCAGACACACTCACATATTGGGTCACTGTAATAAATTTTTCCGATGAAATCTGAAACTAGGCAACCACTCACCCTAAGGGCTGAAAGAGGAGACCCCTGAGAGGATCTAAAAAACAGGACCTTGCTGGCACTGTGTGTGGTGACCGCGGTACCCTGGTGCATGCCTCCCCTCACTTACAATTGCTCTGTTTCATCTGCACTGAAAAATGACTTAAAAAAACTATTTTTAACATTTGGTTCCACAATATCATGAATATAATACAACCAGTATTAATGCAACGTAACGTGGTTCACTGCAACGTAGTTACTTCTGTTAAAATATTTTAATTTCCATTTCCATCTAATTTCTATTAGTAACGTTGTCAGCTGTTTTAGGCTTTATCACCTTCTTTACAAAGTAATATGATTTGGGGCTCTACGCAGATTTTTTGGACAATAACTGCCAGAAAATGGCGCTTTTGATAGTAAAGGTTGCCGACCTCTGGCTCAGGTAAAGTTCACCTGTGTCCACCAAGGGGCAGCAAAGAGCTGAGCTCAGGTACATTCAGGTGTATCAGTCCTCCTGGCTCTGGTCCAGGAGCATTCAGGTGCTGGAGATAACAAAAGGACATTTCACGTTTAGCAGAGAGGAACCAGCCTTTCTTTCTTTATTTCTATACATGAACACACCTGTGATCAAAGAGCTCACACCTGGGTGGTCTAAGGTGCAGCACCTGAAACACAAAGAACTCCAAGGCTTCACCACAGCTCAGTTCAGACCTGAAGATTCCTGACATTTTACAGAAGAGGTGAAGATGGAGATAAAAAGTGACAAAACTCACCTCACTCAGAAAACTCACCTTTGCTCAAAATAGTAAAAAAAAAATTAAATTAAATCAAACAGCTCAAAGCCTGAAAATAAACTTCATTTAAAAACAAAGATTTATTTTGCAATAAGATAATGATCACACCAGAATACCAAACCAGTCAGCGCTAATCACACCCATGTGGTCACAATCTAGAACCAGCGCCAAAATGCTGGGTCTAAAGTTGGAACCACTGTCATCAGTGGCTATGGGAGGGGCTACTACAAGAAATTCCCCAATGATCGGAAACTGAGCCACGTTTTGCCTCCTTTGACCTCCCGTTTGCAACTCAAACCAGTATCAATACTGTACGTTCATGAACGGCCTAAGTCATTCAGTGCATGCATGGTTAAGAAAGGCAGCTGTTGCAGGAGCTAGAATCGAGCATGCACTGGTATGTCCTTGGGTCCACAGGTGTGCAGAAGAATTTTTTATAGTTTATATATAAAAGAGGTGTGGCACACAGCTGGAATCAGACTACCAGGCCTCTTGCCTATAACCTTTCATTGTGCCACTTTATGAATTTCATTCAAAGTAGGCTTGAAAATTTGTCTGTCTGCAACTAGCAAGCCACGCCATGAAAACCAAGGGGCTCTCCAAACAGGTCAGGGACAAAGTGGAGAAGCACAAATCAGGGTTGTGTTATAAAAAAAATCCCAAACTCTAGAAATCCCACAGAGCACTATTAAATCCATCATCTATCACTGGTGCACATGTGGGAACCTGCGTGCAGCCTGGGGAATATACGGTCACATGGAATAAGATGGAGGAGGTCCAGCACTAGCCCAAAGTCAGAGAGAGTACCAAGAGTGCAGTTTAATGTGTTTCACAGAGACATGGCTGCACCAAATCATTCCTGGAAATAACTTGAGCAATGGATTTTATCTTGTTCGTGCTGACAGAGATTGCACCGTGAGTGGTAAGAACAAAGATGGTGGACTTGCCGTTTATGTTAACAACCGCTGGTGTATACTAATATCAAAGCCTGCATTTGTAGCCCAGACATTGAACTGTGTGCTGTTGGACTCTGATCATATTAGTTTTCACACGACACCATAGTGACTGTATACGCCCCCCCTGCTGCTAACCAAACCTCAGCATCCAGCGTCACCCACTCTGCAATAGTCTGGTTAAACACCAGAGTGTGCTCAACTGTTAACTCCAGGGACTTTAATTACATCACTCTAAATAAAACTTTAACCACCTTCACCCAGCATTTGAGCTGTCCCACTGTGTCCCACAGTCTCCCACTGATGTATACAAACATCAAGGATGCGTGCATTTCCACTGCCCTTCCTCCACTCGGCAGGTCAGATCACAGTCTGGTTCACCTCACTCCCTGCTATGCCCCTCTCATTAAGAGGCAGCCTGTGACCATGAGGACAGTGAGGAGACAGTCAGGGGAGGCTCTAGGGACACTGAAGGACTTTTTTGAGCTGACTGACTGACAGGTATTCTGTGAGCTGCAGGGAGAGGACACTGATGGGCTCACAGAATTGATCAGATTATATTAACTTCTGCACTGATGCCATAATCTTATCAAAAACTGATAAGTGTTACACAAACAACAAACCTTTGGTGAAAAAGGACACTTCTCAACAGGAAGAAGAGGGTTTTTAGATCTGGATATAGGGAGGAAGTAAGAATAGTTCAAAGGGAACTAAAGAAGTCAATAAGGGTGGCCACGGATAATTACAGGAGGAACCTGGAGTGGAAATTCCAGCAGAACAATAAGCGAGAGGTCTGGAGTGGCATGAAAATCATCGCTGGTTTGAGATCAACCAATGGCAGAGAAGTTGAAGGCAGTGTAGACTGAACCAATAATCTAATCTATTCTTTAACAGATTTGACTGCAGCTGCTGCTCGCACCTCCAACCTCCCTGCTGTTGGCCTGCAACCACCAGCCACTCCCTCCCTCCTCTACCGTTTCCTCATGGTCTCTCAGCCTCCTCCCTCAACTCCCATGCTCATGGCATTCTTCACATCTGCGTCCTAACATGTTTACCCCACCCACACCTGTCACCTTCTCTGCTAACCAGATCCAGAGACAGATGATGAGACTCTACTCAGACAAGTCTGCAGGCCCTGATGATGTGAGCCCCAGGGTGCCTTTCAGCTTTGCGATATATGGCACCATATTTTACAGATTGGTCTGTAACTAAAAAAGGTCCCATGCTGTTGAAGAGGTCATGCCTCACGCCTGTGCCAAAGATGTCACATCCCAGTGACTCTACGGACTACAGACCTGTGGCACTGTGGCAAATCATTAAGACCCTTGAGAGAATCATCCCAGACCAGCTTCAGTCTATGGTCAGCTTCCTAATGGACCCCTGCCATTTCACCTAACAGTCCCAACTTGGAGTTGACGATGCCTGGATTATGGACTATCTGTCTGGCAGATCTGCAGCACTGTGTGTCGGACAATATGGTCAGCATCACAGCCCCACAGGGGACTGTTCTCTTTCCTTTTCTCTTCATCCTCTACACCAAATTCTAGCCACTGCACAGAGACCTGCCACTTTCAGAGGTTTTCAGAAGCAGAATCAGAATACTTTATTAATCCCAGGGGGGAAGTTGCTCAAATTTCTGATGATTTTGTAATACTGCGGTATATCAGAGAGGGGGATGAGGGAGATTACACAACTATGGTGGACAACTTTTCACAACACAGCTGGGTTTTATGGAAGACTGGCCAGAAAATAAAGCGAATGCATACAGAAAAAAATAAAGTGTGTAAATGGCTTGGTGCCATGCCAGGCAGCAGCCTGTTGCAGCAGCTCCCATAGTGTGGCTTGATTTTTTTTCCCGTATTTTTCACTATATTGTTATCAGTGTTTGTTAAGTGAACCCAAATGTGGAATAAAGGTTAGAGGGATTTTAATAAGATGCAAGGTTTAACAAAAGTCAAAGGAAATTGTCAGGACAGATGAGTAAGTTCTTCCAAGCACAGAATTCCGGGGGTCCGAGTAATCCAAAAGTCTAACTCTCCACGGACAGTGTTACAAGGTCTAGAGTGACAGTGGATAAGGCAGAGTTCTCCAGAGAGTCTGGGCGGGCACTTAGAGGCACATGAAAGAGCAACAGAGAGTAAAAGTAAGTTGACACATAAATCATGATAACAAGAATGAAGAACATGGCAGATGTGATGTGGCTTACCACACTGCTTGTAACTAAAAGTTCTGGCGAAGTATAGAGAGGACTGCTTGGCTTAAATGCAGCAGGTAATGACAAATGAGGGACAGGTGTGCAGCCACAGCTTTAACCCAGCCACGCCCACTCCTGAGGACTAAGCAAAACAGTTAATTGCTCACACCCACACTTGATTGAGAAGCTACATCGAACAGAGGAGAGACAGAGAGAGCTAATTAAAACAAGAGAGAAAGAAGGCAGGTCTGAACCTGGAGGACAGGGGACCATGGCAGTAGAAGGAAGGAAGAGGAAAGATGGGTTCCGGCTCCTCAGGGGTCTCTGTGGAGGAGAACTGCAGGAGGAGACAAAGCGTCAGGCTTAACATTTCTTGACCTAGGACAGTATGTAATTGAGAATCTCCTTAAGAACAGAGCCCACTGAGCCTAGTGAGTTTAACCGCTTGGCTGATTGAAGGTAAACCAGGTTCTTATGTTGCATCCAGACCACAAATGGCTGCTCAGCTCTCTCCCATGAGTGTTTCCATTCTTCCAGGGCCAACTTAATGGCTAGCAGCTCAGATGTCATCTATATAGGTGAAGACAAAGCAGCTTAATTACTCATGGAGCACATCACTGACCAGGGCCTTGAAGACTGTGGGGGCCGTAGTAAGTCCAAAAGGCATGACCAACTATTCACTTGTCCTCAAAGAGGCATACCAGATGGTAGGTGTTACGTAAATCTAGCTTCATGACAACCATGGCACCCTGGAGGGGCTCAAAAACAGAATTAATCAAAGGCAAAGGATATTTATTCTTTACAGTGATATTCCTGAGGCCACAAAAACTCAATGTAGGGTCTAAGGGAACCATCCTTCTTGACCACAAAGAAAAACCCAGTACCAGTGGGGCAAGAGAAGAGATGAATTACAACAGCAGACAAAAGATTCTGAAATGTTTTCTCTCCATGGCTTCTTGCTCTGGAAATGATAGGTTTGCAGCCAACTGGAAAGAAGAGTACCACCAGGAAGTAGGTCAACAGAGCAATCATGTGGGCAATGTGGTGAGAGAGCCAGAGTTCAGCTTTCGCTGAACACCTCGGCCAGGTCGCGATACTCTGATGGAACAGAAGACAGACTGGGAAGTGAAGGAGCTTGACAGGCTGACAGCTCCTGAGCTGGAATGGCCAACCTCAAGCACTCAGAATGTCATTTCAAACTCCACTCAGACTCCTGGGATCGCAGATACCAAACCTCAGCATCCCAAAGTGAAAGTTAGGGGCGATGCTACAAGGTACATTGGGAGTCGTAGTTCTTCTACTCACAGCCAGTTATTAATCTGAATAGGAAGAGAAATGAGTGAGTCCAAGGAAGCTGATTCGTGTCTGGTGGCTAATAAATCCTTCAGCTGACTCCTCCTTGAGTTAGTTTTTCAAACAATTGGTTACATTGCATTATTAATAAAGTATTCACATTCTAAAAACACTGACACTTCCCAAACTACCCCAAATAGGGTTCACAATAAAACATAAACACCTTTCTGGGGCAAAGAGCGGGATCCAATGCAACAGGAACATTAGTAGGGGTGTTACCAGGAGCAGTGATAGGAGGTGAGACAGGTGCAGCGACCTCAGTCTGAGCTGGAAGAGATGGAGTCAGAGTCACAGTTAAAGCTGGTATCATATCTCCTAGGTGGTCAATAGGCCACAGTGCTGCCCACTGAAAGTCGATTATCATTTTTAGGGTGCCTTCATGATGCCAAAGCATGATCCGCTGATAAGAGAGGGGTCAAGATCTGCTGGATCCATAGTGGCCGGGACATACTGTCACGGTGTGCTACTGTAAGTGGACGCAAATGTAGACAGACACAGGAATAAAGGTTAGAGTGATTTTAAATAAGATAAGATTTTCACAAAGGCTACAAAGAATAGTGCAGAACCATTTATGAGGCAATAGTTAAGGCATATAAGGGAATTCTTCCAAGCACAGAATCCTGGGAGTCTGGGTAATCCAAAAATCCAACTTTCCAGAGACAGTGTTACAAGGTCCAGAGTAAGGGTGGGTAAGGCAGAGTTCTCCAGAGGGTCTGGGTTAGCACTTAAATTCACTTGAAAGAGCAACAGAGAGTAAAGGGAAGTTAAAAATGAAAAATGAAAAACACGGCAGAAGTGGCCTGGCTTACCACACTGGTTTTAGCTAAACATTCCAGTGAAGTGTGGAGAGGTCTACTTGGCTTAAATGCAGCAGACAACAAAATGAAATGAGGGGGCAGGTGTGCAGCCACAATTACAACCTGGCCACGCCCACTCCTGAGGACTAAGCACAACAGTTAACTGTCCACATCCACAC
The DNA here is from genome assembly GCA_015106775.1 of Etroplus canarensis. NCBI lineage: Eukaryota > Metazoa > Chordata > Actinopteri > Cichliformes > Cichlidae > Etroplus > Etroplus canarensis. The sequence goes on along the minus strand of VUQH01053629.1, from coordinate 8,728 downwards.
TGGATAGAGAAGAGCCAGAGAGAGCCAATCAAGAGGAGAGAGATAAAAAAGACAGGTTTAAAACTGGAAGAAGAAGGGTGGAGGGACTGCACGGTATGCGAGCGAGAAATGGTGCAGTCCTGTGAAGGCCAGACCGAGCTGCAGGATCCAGGCCTCGCCATTGCCTGATGCCAGCAGCCGAAGGAGGGACCATCGCCAGGCGGTCTGTGAGGAAAAAGAAATGTGGCATACAGGCAAGGGTCCGTGTCAGGCCAAGAGTTAATCCCAGCCAGCCAGCAGCCATATCTAGTCATCTTTCCAACGTCGGCCTGGATCATAAACTGGACTACAGCCAACTTCAGCCACCATCCAACTTGAGTTTAGAGATTGTGGTGTTTTTGTTTTCATGGAGACATGGCTCAGTGACCGAGGTATGGACACGCCATTCAGCTAGATGGGCTAATTGCATTTCAGGCAGACAACCATGCAGCTATGTGTGTAAGAGCCGCGATGGTGGCTTTGTGTATTTACATTAATACAAAATGGTCCAAGAACTCGGTGCTAGTCTCTAGTTATTGCTCATCGTTGACAGAGTGTGTGACCAGACCATTTTATGTACTACGGGAATTCACCACTCCTTTCCTGATTGGGGCGTATTTTTTGCTCTGTGAACTGTACAGGGCTATCAGTGATCTTCAAAACACACACCCTGAAGGACTGTTTGTCGCCGGAGATTTCAACCATGCAAATCTCACACCAGTGCCAAGATGTGGACTTTGCAACCAGAGGGGGAAACACACTAGAACATTCCCAGCGCCTACCGGGAGGAGCCCCTCGGCTACTCATACCACATCTCTGTTGGAAACAGGTGAGAACCTGGCCAGCAGGACCCATCTCTGCTCTTCAGGACTGTTTTGAGCACACTAACCGGAATATGTTTCAAGAGGCTGCAAATGATGGTGACAGCATCAATCTGGAGGAGTACATGTCATCAGTGACCAGCGACATCAGTAAGTGCAATGATGACATCGCCACCCCCAAAACAATCATCACACACAATATCCAGAAGCTGTGGATGACTGCTGAGGTACATGAGCTACCGAGGACCCGAGACTCCACCTTCAGAACAGGTGACAAGGTGCCCCTAAAAACAGCAAGGGCCAAACTATTTAGGGCAATCAGAGCAACAAAACGTGCGCACAGCCACAAAGCCCACATCTTCTTCTGTCCCTCACTCACCTGGAAAATAAAGATGCATATGTATGAATGCTTTTCATAGACTCCACTTCAGCATTCAACACCATCATTCCTCAGCATCTGGTTAAAAAACTGAGCCTGCTGGGTCTGAACCAGTCCCTCTGCTACTGGGCCCTGGATTTCCTGACTGGAAGACCTCAGTGAGTCCAGATCAGTAAGAACATCTCCAGCACCACCACACTGAGCACCAGGGACCCCCAGGGCCGTGTGCTCAGTCCACTACTGTTCATTCTGCTGACTCATGACTGTCCAGCAACGCACAGCTCAAACCACATCATCAAGTTCGCTGATCACATGACTGTGATGGGTGTCATCAGCAAGACAGGAGGCGCAACAGCTGTCGGGCTGGTGGAGGGTCAACAATCTGTCTCTGAGCGTGGACAAAACCAAGGAGATGATTGCTGACTTCAGGAGATCAAGGAGTGTCCACTCTCCACTGAATATCGATGGGTCCTCTGTGGACAACATCAAGACCACCAAATTCCTTGCTGTTCACTTGGAGGAGAACCTCTCCTGGTCCGGCAACACCAGCTTCATAGCAAAGACAGCCCAGCAGCATCTCCAGTTTCTGCAAAGGCTGAGGAAAGCTCATCTCCCACCACCCATCCTCACATTATTCTACAGTATCGAGCAGATCCTGAGCAGCTGCGTCACTGTGCTATGGAAACTGTACTGTGTCTGATCACAGGACCCTGTGTCTTAATATTATATATTATACCTTTTATATTTCAATACTTTCTACATATTTTTTTCATTATTACTTGCATTTTATTTCTAACAGGACTAAAAAATGATCAGCGCTGCTTTTTTCATCATCATGTTTTTTAGTTACATGTGCTCTACTGTACAGTTTACATGTGTTTGCACTAACGCGTTTCTTAGCTGTACATGCAGCACCATGGAACTGGAGAAACATTATTTCATTTCATGCATCACCAGTAAATAAGAGCCTGCCTACCATGAGTTTCTGAGTGTTTCTGTTTTCTCTCGCTTGTTGTGGGGTCTTCACCTTACAGTATGAAGTGCCCTGAGAACTGGTGCTGCATAAACAAAACTGAACTGGAGACAGTTTGATGTTGCTGAGGATTTTAAGAAAAGCAGGAGATAAATCTAAAATGAAGATCAGTGAAAAGGACTGATGCCTTTGAGCTGGGACTCAGTGGGAGGGTTGAACCCTCAAAGCATTATGTAACCCACGTTACAAATAGACATTAATAATACTGAACAATACCTGATAATAAATAAGCTAATAAATATTCATAAATACGTTTATTAAATATTTGTTAAAAATAGTTAAAAACTACGTGGTAATAGTACAAATAGTGGCTGCATAAATAATCCATGGGATTTGCAATATTACTTTAAAAAGACACATTGTAAACTCTTGTCAATAAAGTTTTTGAAGATGCTCCCAGACCAGGCACCTCCCCCGCCCACAGAGAGCAGACAGACGTGCAGATAGCACAGCAGCCAAAAAGATCATTCTTAAAAGTTTTCACTGCAAACCACGAGTCTTGCTGGTTCAGAGGTCGTGTGATCTGGAGCTTTCTAAAAGAAGAAGAGTTTTGTTTGTGAATTTATTACTTTAGCACAGTGTTGTCCCTGCACTGCACGAGCCAATTAAGCCCTGTCTCAGATGGCAGCGAGCAGATACATGATAACCAAAGGTAATTTCTACTGTTAGTTCCAGTTGTATAAGCTACAGTGCATTTTATTTTTGTAAGAAAAGGTTATTTTATGTGTAAATATGGTTTATTTTGCTGTAAAATGGAGCGGCTTGAGTACAAGAAATGGTTGCTATTTTGTGTTTTTCCTAATCACGTAGCCTCCGCCGCTTTATCAGACGGCGTGGTTTTATGCTCTTTAGCTAATAATAATAATAATAATTTTATTTTGGTGAAGAAATTGATATTTCTGTGGCCTGTCCTACAGGCCAGGCTTTTTCCCCCACACAGAGTTCCCTGGATTGCTGGTTCTGGACTTGACCCAGGGTCACGGATACAAGGCGAGCCATTCCCCAGAGTGCGATTTCCAGGACTACCAATAGGACTGCACGAGGAGCACGTGTTGTCCCGTTCTTCCCAAAAACTCACTGTAACGCCAAGGTTGCGGTTGGATTAGGAGTTTTCCAATGGATTTGACTAAACTTTAAAGAAGCGTATGCTAATCCTGAGACATACAGCTAATGCACAATTGGACATCTGCTCAGCTAATGGACATTCAGAAAAGACTGTTCTGTAATTACTTTGCATTTATGTTGTTCTGTTTTGAATTTATTGACATTTTGTGTACTTTAAAGGGGACATATGGTGTCAATTTAAAGTTGCAAAACTCGATAGAAAAGTGAGAAGGGTGAATAGTGGACTAAAAAGAAAGAGCTTTAAAGTAACATTAAGCAACTAGAATTAAATCTACTGCTAAAAACACTCAAAACTAAATGACCGGTCATATTAAACAAAATTAAATTGAAACAGAAAGATATCTGAAACAAAACCTCTTACTGAACTTAAACAGAAAAGGCTGAAAATAACAAAAAGGGTATTTTAAAGGGTACCTTGCCAAACTGCAGTGCCTAATCAAAGTTTATTGTTTGTCTGTTGTTTTAATGTTCAGTAAACTGCCGCCTTTTCCATTTAACCATTCTGACTCTGGCTCTCATTTGGTGTTACTCACCACTTCTGAACCGAACACTGGTCCAGTAGCCCATAGTCCTCTGCCTAACAGCATAGGTGCTACAATAAGGTGGACATAAGACACAGAACTAGGACTGATCCTGGCTCGGGACCCGGTTCAATATATGCAGCTTAAGATTGACTCACCTTTTGACCTTTGACCCCATCACAGTGACACAAAGACTTCCCGCTACAGTGGCACACCTGCAGAGAGAAAAGAGGACAGAAGTCTATTTAAAGTGAGTAAACAATAGAGCAGTGGCCCTCAATAGGTGGCCCGCGGTCTGCATCCAGCCCACACGCTGCCTACGTTGGGACTCCTTCACTGTGTGTGTTTTTGCATGTGTAAATGGGCTGTCATCACCATGGTGATGATGCGCTGTTATTAGGTCACAGAGTTCACTGCTGAGGTGAGAACGGCACTTTTTTTACCTTCGCTCTTGGAGCGGTTTGCTTATCGATACTTTGCCAGCAGCAGGAGCCTAGATTGGATGAAAACGACACGTTCAAAGTCCGCTGGTAAAAGAAAGATGGACAGTGCAAATCAGCAAATCAAAGAGGATTGGACTGAACCATTTGCATTCATTCTCCCTCTGACCAGCACAAGACCAACATGCCTACAGCCAGGACTGGTTTCTGTATGCTGAGAGACAGGCTATAGCCTTATTATTTTTGTGTTAGATACGAACCTGAAATCAACACTCCTACACACTGATTATCACACTGTTTTGGACAGTTAAGCCTGTCCACGTCAATAACAGGTGGCCAATTACAAACGGTTTTGTGTGAATCCACCTCTGTACGGGGCAAGGCCCAGCCCAAGAAGATAAATGTGAACTGGTTCCTGTGATCTGGGCTCATTCTGGCTGAGTTCCTGCGAGAGCTTTTGTCAAACTGAGTCCAGCGCTGTTATACTTTACCTGTGACCGCAATAAATATTTTTATATGAATGGAAGATTCCTCCGGTCTGTTCTTGGGCTTCCAATAAAAAAAAATCGGGGCTAACAAGACCGTAGCTCTGGTGAAGGTTTCCAATTTAAACGGCATTGTGAGACCAAACAGGAATTCTGAAAAGACCTTTCTTCAAAATTCAGAGATAAGAACAACAAATATCAGTGGACTAAAATCATCATATCGTATCATATTAAACAAGAGCACATAACTCCGGTTTTATCTTCTCTTCACTGCCTTCCTGTTCATTTAAGAATTAATTTTTAAATTTTATTATTTGTTTCTAAGTCTCTCAGTGGCTGTGCCCTCTTTTACCTGTCTGAACTGCTACAACCATCTGGTTCTCTCAGGTCAGCAGACCAGAAACTTTTACTTGTGCCAAAGTCCAAACACAAACTGAGGGGCGATCGAGCTT
>VUQH01053617.1:0-27700 GCA_015106775.1 Etroplus canarensis | reverse complement strand
ATCCCCTTTGCTGTGTGCCTTATGTTTTACTTTCATTGTTCCTGCCCCAGCTCATGTTTAGTTATTGGTTCTTTGTGTCTTCCTCATGTTTTCCAGTATTCGGCCTCCTTGTCTCTAGTCTTGGTGTTGGTTCATGTTTCCCTTGAGTCCTTGTATTTATTATCTTTGTACTGTGTCTGCTCCTTGTTATCCTGGGTTCAAGGCTTGATCTACCTCCACTGCTGCAGAACAGCTTTAACTTGTTAACCTATCGCTTGTTCCCTGAAGAAGGCCTTTTTGTATAATTCTGAACTGTACATTATTTTTCAGATTTAGGTAACCTTACTTTTTTAACCTCTGGCAGTTCATCACTTACCTTTGTGCCATTTCAAGCTATTCATTGGACTTGAACTGCTCGAATTTTAACAAAAATGTGGAAAATTGGAATGTTCATATATATATCTACCTATATATAGATATATATATATGTATATGTATATGCACACGCTTTCGGCTGCTCCTGTTAGGGGTCGCAGCAGCGGATCATGTATTATGAATCCACATTTGGATTTGGCAAAGATTTTACATCGGATGTCCTTCCTTTCTCCATTTACTCAGGCTTGGGACTGCCACTAGGAGTACACTTGTATGTGGTCCCTGTGGCTGGGTTATATATATATGTATATATATATGTAAAGACTTTTCCATGATAAAAATATACAACTATAAATGGGTGAACTAAAAAACAGGAAAGGGAGTGACTAACACTCAAAATGTCCAGCCACATGTGTCAATCTTCCACCTGCGTAGTGTACATCAGAGCAAACTTGAATGTCATAAAGTGCCCACAGGCGCTGACTTCAGCTTGTTGACGGTGATGATGGGTATTTGTTTTCAACTGCGGTACAGATCAAACAAACAGTCAGTAATTAAAATCATTATTAACTTCAGCACTAAAACAGTGGACTAGCATAAACTGATCATCTCGACCCCTCCGAGTTGGACCCATTTTTACTGAAAAGTGCAACATGGCTGGAGGCATTTTCTTCACTGGACTCACACATTGCCAGTAAAATGCAGATCACGGTTATTCAACAAGCGTGCACCCTGGCAGTTTGAATGATGAGGCTTTGTGATTGCAGATTGTCACGTTTGATTTGAAATGGGCCAATCAGGAATGCAGCAGCTGGATTCTAAACAGCAGCTGGATCTGGAAAAGCAGAATGGATGCGTGGCTGGATTAGGCGTCAGTAAGACTAATCTGGTGGAGTGTCCCTGTAGTGCAGTGGTTTACACGTTCACCTTACGAGTGAAAAGGCCCTGGTTTGATTCCAGGTGGGAACATAAGCCCCTCTAATCATGGCGGGTTATATTAGGAAGGGCATCCGGCATAAAACCTCTGCCAAATTAAATGCAAATGAGCAGGCGTAGGTACATATCTGATCGACCCAGTTGGGTTTCCAGCATTTTTCACAACAAAATTTTAAGACGTACAATTAAAACACTTTCATGCCTTCTAATAACTTTTTCAGGCACCTGAAATCAATGAAGTGAAATCAGGCCTGCAGACACCCAGTCGCAAGCACATCTGGCCTGTGAGCCGGCAGTGAGACTCTTAAATGTCTTGCTTTTATTGGATGTGAGTCATTTGCAGGCTGCAAAATAAAACTGAGTGGAAGAAATAAAAGGAAACGATGCACACAAATTCAGGCAGGGGTAAATTTAAAAAAAAAACAACTAACATTTCCAAAAAAGCACCAGCAGGGGGCAATAATGCCACATGGCAGAGTGCACAGCCAGACAAGCGACTGGGAAGGTGAGGGAGGTGGTGGAAAAGCACGTTGGCCACATTTCTTCCACTTTGCAGATTTGCATTCATTTTACTGCTTTTCAGAAAAGAGGAGCTCCAATACCTAGTGTGCCTTGGAGATGAATCCTGGACAGAAAAGGTTCCACCCTTCTCTCCTGGACGTTCTTCGTCAACAGGCCTCGGTCACAGATGGTTTCTATAACCCATTCTGTTATGGAGAAGAACAACAGTTTCTCCTAACTTTTTCAGCAGTTTCTTCTAACTCAAGAACACATTCGGCCTTTTCTGGCCGTCTCTTTAAATGCGTTTTGCGAATAAAAAATAAAAGACAAGAAATTGCGCGGAATGATTCGTCCTCAGCATGATCAGATTACAGCAACCGCCTAAAACCTCTGAGCTGAAATCAACAACAACAACAAAAAAAAAGCTGGTGACAGCTGATCAGTCATCAGAGTTATCTGCAAAAGCAGAGGAATAATAAAACGCTGTCGCAACCTTCAAAATATCACATGCTGATGTTCACTGGAAGACTCGCTCAGATAAAACCTTTAGAATAATAATTTTTCTGACATTTTAGAGACTAAATGGTTGTTTGGTTGCTGCGGTTTATTCGATCGCCTGAGCACAGTTTTGAAAACATTGTCTGTTGTTGTTAAAACACGACACACAATTAGAGCAACCAAGTCGCAGAAAGCCTCGGATCTTTTTGCAAAATGAAACACTTCACATCCGAAGAGAAACACACCTTGCATGCTCCTTTGTATTCTCCACATTGGTAATTTGGCAGAGCTTTTACACCGGATGCCCTTCTTGGCACAACCCTCCACGGTGAGAGGGGCTTGCGTCCCCATCTGGAACTCACATCAGCACAAAAAACTGTGCAGTGGGAGCTTCCTATCACAGGTTTCTCGGTGATGTGAGGCTGCATGTGGAGTGTTGTACAGCATGCTGCCACTGGACTCTGAGTGGAAACGTTCTGTGGAGTGATGAATTACACATCTCTATCTGGCCGACTGACTGATGTGTCTGATGGATGAGTCTGGCTTTGGTGAATGCCAGGAGAACATTACCTGTCTGACTGCACTGTGCCAGCTGTAAAGTTTGGTGAAGGAGGAATCGTGCTATCGAGTTGTTTTCCTGGGGTTGTCCTGGGAACCGTAGTTCCAGGAAAAATCCTAATTACCAAGACATTTTGGACAAAGTATGTGCTTTTAACTTTGTGGGGACAGTTTGGGGAAGGCCCTTTCTCTGTTCCAGCATGACTGTGTCTCAGTGCAATGAAGCACGGGTGGATGAGTTTGGCGTGGAAGCACTGGCCAACACAGAACCCTGACCTCAACCCCATCCAACACTTTCGGGATGAACAATAATGGAGATCATGAGCCGGGCCCTCTCGTCCAGCATCAACGTCCTCTCTTGTGGATAAATGGGCAAAAAAAATCTTGCCTAATGCTTTTGTCCATATAGAGCACTTGTGAATGTGAAGATGAGCGTCTCTGTTCACTCTGGTGTGCACCCCTCCTCTTGCCCAGTGTCAGCTGCGATAGGCTGTTGTTTTCTGTTGCCGGCTAACGTCACACCCTTCTACGCGCTGACAGCTGATGTGCACCGAACTGACAGGTCTGGTCCAGGGTCAGCAGCAGCGCAGTCATCTGGGTCTGCAGGGACTCCTGAACTCTGGGGTCTCTCTTTGTCAACAGTGGTGCCTAGCTTGTCGTGCACTCTGCATTTCATAACTCCAGACGTGAGCTTTTTTTCCTTTTTCTTCTTAAATTAGGACCACTATGAGATGTTAAACAGAGGGAGCTGTGGCTCTTAATGACGGGTTGCAAAACATGTTGCGGCAAGTCATGTAGTGTTTTATTTGGGCACCCTGTGGATATATTTAAGAGAGGTAATGGTAGGTAATCAAAGCACAAAGCACAATGTGCTATTTAATACAAAGCCTGTCCAATTTCAGCTAATTCAGCAGCTCTCGACGGAATCCAGTGCAACAAGTTCACACTTCTGGCCAATATCAGGCTGCTTCTTTGGCTTTTGTTTTGGGGGGGGGGATTAACCTGCTTAACTGTGCATGTGGCAACAGATCACTGTTTGAGCACAGCTCAAACATGTATGTGTTCAGGCAAGTTTTGAGTAATGTTTTAATGACCAGCTTCATTAGATTTTGTAAATAAACCCACATTTAGAATCTGTTGGCTGCAACACACGCAGCAGAAGTTAAAATTAGTTAAAGTTAAAATAAGATTGAAAAGTGCTTAAAATATCTACATTGAGCACGGTAACTGGGAGGAGATGAGGCATCATGATTGGGTGTAAAAGTAGCACCCATCAAAGGCTCGGTCTTTGCAGGCAGGAATAGGTTGTGGCTCACCCCTTTGCGCCACAATTTGAGACCTTTTCAGCTTCTACAGTGCGTTATATTGTGAAAAAAATCTGAGAATTCCGAGAAATCTCTGGTTAATGGCGAGGTCAGAAAACACTGACGGCTGTGATCTTCGAGCCCTAAGAATCTGTCATCCTACTGTGACGAATGTGGCTGGACTCAGTAGTATTTTGGAAAAGCGTTCAGACTGAACACAGTCCATCACTGCAGCTTAAACTGCATTATGCCAGGAGGAAGCCATACATCAACTCTATGCAGAATTGTTGCCGAGTTCTCTGGGCCCAGGTTCCTCTCAGATGCACTGTGGAACTGTGTGCTGGGGTCAGTTGATTTTCAGACTTTTTGACAATAAATAAAAAATCCTCATATTGTATCTCTTCCTTCTGTTACTTTCTGGCTCATGCATCGTTATTAATCTCCTTGCATGAACTCAGCACCAGAGGAGAACCTGGCCAGCTGCTGATGACAACATTTTGTGTGTGTGTGGAAGCGTCTGTTTGTGCGTGGCAGAATAATTACATTCTGTGCTGGTATGAACACATAACTCATATTCAAACTTTGGGAATAAAAGGACCCATTGTTAAAGCAGAGACCTGTTCCTCTCACAGGCATTCCTCGCTGGGCCGTGCTGTAGCGTTTTTTTATTTTATAATTTAATTCAGTTAAATTCAGTTTTATTTATACAGCTCCAATTTGCAACAAAAGTCACCTCAAGGAGCTTTACACTGTAAGGTAAAGACTTTGTGGTATCAGAAAACCCCAATGATCAGATGATCCCCTGTGAGCAAACCCATGGCGACAGTGGGAAGGAAGAACCCCCTTTTGACAGGAAGAGACCTCCAGCAGAACCAGGCTCAGGGAGGGGCAGCCATCTGCCTCGACCGGTTGGGGGTGAGGGGAGAGAGAAGAGAGAAAGGAGAGCAAAGAGAGACACAAGCTCCCCTTTTTAGGATCTAAAAACAGGTTTTCTGATCTTTTCTTCTTCTACTTCTTCTTCTTCTTTTTCTTCTATTGACTGCTCCCATTAGGGGTCGCCACAGCGGATCTTCCGCCTACATCTTACCCTTTCTCTTGCTTCCTCTTCCCTCACATGCCCTTCCAGACACACAAGCCTCCACGGTCAGAGGGGCTTGTGTCCCCACTTGGAATCTTACCAAGGACCTTTTATATATATATATATGTGTATATATGTGAGCTAATCTCATAATCATGACAGTTTGTCCCTCTGTGTTCCTATCAGATCCTCTTACAGTCCCTGTACTGCTCACAGAGAAATAATGGAGCTCCAGCTTTTGCTGTTTATGCCCTCAAACTCTGGCAGCTAGCGGTTCCACTTCATCATAATAATTTAATCTAATTCCAGCGAACAATAGCACTTTTCATAATACCACTGTACAGCCATACCACTGCGTTTAGTCACATTTGGTAATCAGGTAGAAACAAAGCAGATGTAGATTTTTTTCATCAAATTGGCCTGCTTCTGTTACTTCCAAGTTTGTCCATATTTCGTTTGAGTTTCACATGATACATATAATGGTAACTCAGTGCACTTAGGCATGTGGACATGTTTGAGAAAGGTGCCGTTGAATGTGTCGTGTTTGTCGGAGCCAGATAGGCCAGTCTCAGTATTTAAGAAACTGCTGACCTGCTGGGATTTACCTTGAAGCTGTTGGGCTACAGCAGCAGAAGACCACACCACTGCTGTCAGATAAGAACAGGAAACTGAGGCTACAGGTTTGCACCGAATCACTAAGAACTGGACAATGAAAGACTGGAACATTGTTGCCTGGTCTGATGAGTCTCAGTCTGTGCTGTTTTATTTAGATGGCAGGGTCAGACTATGCCTGTCTACCCACCACACCCTGCCTGAATAGATTTACTAACCATGTCCATCCCAGCACACCCATCCTCTCTTCCAGCAGAATAACACACCATATCACAAAGCTCAAATCATCTCAGACTGGCTCCTTGAACATGACAAGAAGCTCACTGCACTAAATTCAACAGAGCACATTTGGAATGTGGTGGAACGGGAGATTCCCATCACGGATGTGCCTACAAATCTGCAGCACCTACATGATGTCATGTCAATATGGACCAAAATCTCTGAGGAGTGTTTCCAGCACCTTGTTGAAGCTCTGCCATGAAGAATTAAAGTAGCTCTGAAGATAAAACACGATCCAGCCTGGTCCTGGTAAGGTGTACCTAATGAAATGACTGGTGGGTGTACATATTTTTTTTAAAAAATCCCTGTGTTTCTGATGCTTTGCTTATCTGTTTATGTGTTTTTTTCATATGCTGGTGAAGTTTTTCATTGTTCCCCCACTGTTTTTAATACCACTGAAGCTCTTTGAACTATTACATGTGATCTTGGCCTGTACAAATAAACTGAACTGAGCTGACTCTACCAGACAGATCAATGGAACTGTGTAAAATCCTCACTCGTTCCCCCCCCCCCAGGGAAGTCAGTAACCTTAAATCATATCTTCTCCATCAGTCTCCAGCCACCTCCTCTCCATCAGTCTCCCCAACCTACTTGCCGAGTGGAGTTAGTGGCTCACTGGCTCTGAAAGAAGATGGGCAGTACCTAAGACTGGAAAAAGAGCAACACAACACGCCCACACAGCAAACCACAGTGTGCCTCCTAGGAAAATATACAATCAAATGAGTGTGGGGTGTTCAGCTTCAAGGCTATATTTAGCAATCTCTGCGGCAGCCGACTTTTTCTATATGGGACCAATGTCTAAATGTGGCAGAATACTATAGTCATACAACACAGAATCAAAATATGTATACAGATTTTTTCCAATGCAATGCCTATAAAAAGTATTCACCCTCATTGGACGTTTTACCCTTTTATTGCTTTAATAAATTAAATCATGGTCAACATAATTTGGGTTCTTGGACAAGAATTTGCAAAAATAAAGTTTCTGTCATGTCAAAGTGAAAACAGAGTTTTGTGAACTGTTGTGAATTAATTAAAATATTAATTCTTTTTTCTTTCTTTGCTTATTCAATTTAGGGTCACGGGGGGCAAGGGAGACTATCCCAGCAGTCACAGGGCAAAAGGCAGAGTTTTACAAACTAATGTCAACTAATTAGAAATATATAAGGTAAAATAAATGCATAAATCTTATCCCACTTTAAGTCAGTATTTAATTGATGCGCCTTTAGCTGCAATCACAGCACTGAGTCTGTGTGGACATGTCTCAGTCAGGCTGGACATCTGGACACTGACATTTTTCTCCATTCTTCCTTGCAAAACAGCTCAAGCTCTGTCAGGTTGCTCAGGGATCAGACGTGAACAGGTCTTTTCAAGTCCAGAACAAATTCTTGATTGGACTGAGATCTGGGCTTTGACTTGGCCAATCCAGAACATTCACCTTGTTGTCTTTGAACCATTTCTGTGGAGCTTTTGCTGTATGCTTGGGGTCGTTGGGGTCTTGCTGGAAAATAAAACTTCTCCCAAGCCGTAGTTCTCTTGCAGACTGAGTCAGGATTTGGTTTTATTTTTCTGCACTCATGTTCCCCTCTACCGTTGCAAGCCTTCCAGGACCTGCTGCTGAGAAGCATCCCCAGAGCATGATGCTGCCACCACCATGCTTCACAGTGGTGTGTTTGTGGTGATGTGTTGCATTGCACCCAGTCTGATGACCAAAAAGTTCAATTTTTGTCTCATCAGACCAAAGAACCTTCTTCCAGTTGACCTTGGAGTCTCCCACATGTCTTTGGGCTAATTCTAGGAGTGATTTCATGTGAGCTTGTTTCCACAGTGGCTTTCTCTTTGCCACTCTCCCATACCACTTCGACTGTGGTGGAAAAGTCGCATTAAATGTGTTCAGAATGAGGACGCTTTGAAAAACATCAGATGTGTGTCTGATTTAGGACCACATATGAAAATGGCCTGCATCTGATTTGAAAAAATCAGATCTTTGCTGCTCAGCCTGTCTTAAAAAATCAGATATGAGTCACATATGGGCAAAGCTCGTGAAAGTTAGCTGCTAACGTAGTACCCCACCCTTTCGTCCATATAAGGCGACTTCTGGTTTCAAAAATACAACATGGTTGCAGCCAAAACGATGAAGCATGAAAATTCTCAGTCCAAAACCAGTGGCCGACGTCACGGTGGCTGCTGTGGCCCAAGAGGTAGAGCAAGTCACCTATCAATCAGAAGGTTGGTGGTTTGATCCCTGGCTTCTGGAGGAAGTGCCCTTGGAAGAGACACCAAACCCCAAACTGCTCCTGGAGTGTGTGAGTGAAAGTTAAAATGCACCAAAGGTACAGCAGCACTGTATGCCTATGTTTGTGAATAAGATTTGTATAAAAAGTGCTTTGAGTGCTAAGTTAGAGTTAAAAAGTGCTACAGAAGTACCAGTCCATTTAAAACCCATCTTTTATACTGTGGACATTCAAGGCTCAGGTTGCCTAGGTAGCTTTATAATGTATTTAGTACCTTGTCATATGTCAGTCAACAGTGTTCTTCCCTCTTATTGGCAGTTGCTTTAATTGCATGCGCACTTTACTTTGACAGCAGTTATTTTAGTCATCGCTTGAAATCTGTCAGGGTTTTCAGTGCGTGGAGCGCTGGACTTCAGGGAGCAAGGTCAGCCTTATTAAAGCAAGGAGGTCCTCTAGCGACGGTGAAACTGAAACAGTGTTTCAGTAACGTACCGAAACCCATGTGGAACTTCTGATTCGAAGCGTTGTTCTGAGGTCTGTCATGAGGACGTCATGTGACTGTTCCACGTCGCGTTCCATTACGTCACCAACTGTTGTGAAACATCACCGTTGTTTTTGCCCCGCTTAAGAATTGAAATTCAGTGAAACACAAGTGGATACATGGTGATCTCATGATCTTGTTTCCAAAATGAAGTAATAAATAAAATACCACAATTACACAAAATTTAAATATATGTTTTATATATGAATTATTAATTCTTATGTCCTTGCCTGATTGGCGGCTGATTCACCAAGATGCGTTAAACATTTACAAGCTCTTCTAAACTGCAGTTTATTTGCAAAGCCTTGCTACATTTACCTGAGTGTCTTGTACAGAGCGTGGTTTTGGATTTTGGACTTGTATCAAAACGGATGGGGGTAGACAGCGTCCCAGGTCAGGCGTCTGGGATCACTTTGAGAAAAGAACATCAAATGCATGCATTGCATGCAACAGCTGGAATTTTGCAGAAATGCAACAACAATGTGGAAACACCTACAGACAAAGCATCCTGATGCCTGGATTAGCCCCAGCACAGCAGTCTTTGACCTACTTACTGACAGGCTGTAGGGATTTTCTTTGACAGTGGAAAGGGCTGGTGTGGACCCTCTGGTGGGTCAGTTCTGGCCCCTGGATTGTATGTTTGACACCCCCAATCTGAAAGAAGACAATCATCTAAAATCTCCCGATAGGAATAGCAACAGTGGAACTTTGTAAATTGGCCTTCACGTTTTCCCCTTGAAAAATGGGAAGGACTCTGGTTACTGCCCTACCGCCTGGACCTGATGATGCCGCACCCTAGCTCTTCAGCAGCCCCAACCTAGCTTAAGGCATTACTGTGGCAGATGGCAGAGGGGCATATGCAAACACGCACTTTAAGAACACACCAATTGTCTTCGGCGTAGAGACTCTTGTGAAAATGGAAAAGTACCCGTAAAAAGACGCCCTGGACTTTGAGCACAGTTTTGGTAAAGACAAGTGAGGTGTTCATTGTGTATAAGTTTCAGTAAATTCTGGCAAACACTCTAGAAAAAATAGCGATTACTGTGACTTTCTGGACGAACTGCTGGACGGATGATGGGTGCCTCGACTCGGTCCTTCAGCCGTTTTGAAGCTGAAAGAGACTTTAAATGTTAAACTTTTGTGAGGCTCCCATTAACTTTCTGCATTTTTTTCAAGTAAATCCATGAGATGAATAGTGGAATCTAGGTGAGTTAGTGTG
Organism: Etroplus canarensis; assembly: GCA_015106775.1. Classification (NCBI taxonomy): domain Eukaryota; kingdom Metazoa; phylum Chordata; class Actinopteri; order Cichliformes; family Cichlidae; genus Etroplus; species Etroplus canarensis. The sequence goes on along the minus strand of VUQH01053617.1, from coordinate 17,586 downwards.
GAATCACACTCACGTGGGTTTCTATTGGTTATTCCCTGAAAGACCACCAAGACCTGAATACACAATAAATACGATTTGCATCCGCCTGCGGCATCAGTAGCTTAAATCTGATTTGACGAGCCTAAATGACCACTGAAGTCATCAGTTCCGCAGAGTGCAGTTTTAGAGAGAGAGGCAGAGACTGACTGTAAGGACAGCCATACTTTCCTTCGTCGGTCCCACAGCAGTCGCTGAGTCCATCTCGGACAGGCAGCTCCAATCACAAAGCAGGAAGGTTCTGATTATAGGGCAATCGCTGAAATGGTGGAGATGACATCAGCAACCAGAAACTGGCCAACGTCTTTTTGTGGGGGTTCCGCAGGGATGGCAGTGAGAAAGCCCTGGCCTGAGGCACAATGACAGACTGTGAAATGAAAGCGGCACCAGAGTAAATTGGCCTCAGAGAAGGGCTGGTGAGAGCAGATGTAATTTGAAAGAGGACACAGGGCAAAAGGCCTGGAGTGCATGAAATCAAAGGACGAAAAATTGAAATTACTGTATTACAGAATCTCTTTTCATGGGCATAAAAGAATCCAGTTGTGATATGAAAGTAAAAGAGAGATGTTTGGGTCATAGTTGTGGTAAGAGATCTATTGTAGTATATTTCTATACTTTGAACTTGAAATTATATAGACTTCCTTCCCTTTGGCATGAACTCTTTACCTCAGCCCTGTTTATGGCTCGTTAGGCTGACTGTCCGCTCCTCCTCTTCTTTGTCCTGTCTCTCCTCCATACAACCATCTCCATCCCCCCACGCCACCACAACGCTCTCCTCCTCTCTGTATTCTCGCCAAAAACCGCAAGCCTGTACTAGAGCTGCAGACAAAGACGCAAACATAAAGTGGCAGCCTCTGGGTCAAGCCCTCGTGATAGAGACAGTCGCTGCGACTGCAAGGAGGAATTCAAAAAACGGACAAATACAGTCTCATTGCTACCTACCTAAAACAGTTAATTACATATGGTCACTGATGTGGATTTTTTTTTTTCGAGGCTGTCTGTGAACAAACTCTGTGGTTCTTTGCAAGCTGCCTATTTAACCTTCTGCCTGCATTTCCCTCACACTGGTAGAGCCACACTGACACGTGCTGCGAGCTGTAGATTTTCACGGGCAAAAGGGGCGATGAACCTTCCAGTCCGTGATGATAAAAAGCTCCTTAATCATATTCACAACAAGCTCCCCTCACACATGTTGTTTCGTCCTTTCTGCTTGCCTCCAGAACAAAGGGCTAGGGTTGGGGTTTAAGGGATGGTGGCTAATGGGGTTAATGTGTGAACCAGCGCCAGGCTAAAAATACTTTGCGTGTTCCACCATGACCGGTGTCAAAACAGAGAGCTGCACATGGCGCCTAGGAGTTTGCCGTTAAGCCACAAGTCAGCTCTGCTGTGCATGCGAGAGGATAGGGAATAAAATGCATCTGCATTCAAGGACACTGATCAGGAAGAGCATGAACCAGAACATCTGTGGCATCTGGCTCATGATCTGTCACAACGCACAGGTTATTTATTGTAATGTGTGAAGCACAGAAAGAAAGTGATAAGTTTTTCTTGTCAGTGGTTGGCTGTGTTGCACAAACTGATGGAATTAAAATCCACTGAGAGCTCAAGTAGGATCACAGTCACATCTGGGGCAATTTTATCTCGTTCACCCCCAAATGAAAGTGTTTGAGTTCAGAGGTGTTATGACTGCATGGTCAGTGTGACCCCAACCCCTCTTCTTTTAACAACAGTCCATAAATGTCCAGGAACTAAGAAGACCAGCTGCTGGACCTTTGGGAGGGGAATGTCCCAGTAGCTTAACAGTTCTGGGGCGTCTTCATTTTGTCCGTCCATCCACTTTCTTCCATTTATCCAATTCAGGGTCACCTAGGGGGCCCTAGGCTGGCTGGCTGGTTGGCTGCTGGCTTTGAACCTGGATCCTCTTGCCGTGAGGCGACATCCCTAACCAGCACACCACCATGATGCCATATGGTGTTTAGTATTCCATGATAAAATGTTTTCAGTTGGTGAAAGGTGTGGACTGCAGGCAGGCCGGTGTCAGGACTGCATGAAGCCCTGTGTTTTTGGTACATGACAGTATATGGGCAGCAGTGGCTCAGTTGGTTGGCAGACCTGGTTGGGAACCAGAGGATTGCTGAGGACCCACCAATTCAGGACCCCATACTGGACCAATGCATATAAACGTGTCCATTCAGGTTTGTCTGTGTTTTCCATAAAATCTTTTAACTATAGTGCTATGAGAGGAACGCTGCGACCGAGATTCTCTTAAAACCGGCTAAATGCTTCTGAAATGCAAGTTCGTCAGGTCACCCCCTTCTTAGCGCCACCGCATGCAGAAGTGTGTAACAACTAGCAAAGAGTGTTTTGGCTTGTATTTCCCCTTGTTTAACTGATAAAGTATGTTTTTCTTTCTATACATGATCTAAATCTGGTAAGGAGAGGATGCTCTCAGTTACTCGTGTCAAATAAAAAGCCCCTGCATTACCTTACATTCAACTGTGGTACGTCCCCTTGTTGTGCTGTACAGTACAGGCATTCATTCCGATGCCAGAGTTGCATTATGCTTTTATTTGATATCAGTCTACAGTACTTCCCTTGCAATATATTCACTTGTGTTTTTACATTCTTGACTTCTGTTTGTCTGTTTACTGTCTCCAAGGGTAACAGTAACGGCACTGCCAGCATCAGTCACAAGTAAATAGATGTACTCAGCATATGCTTCACGTCCAAATGGCCTTCATATTCTCCTCCTGACAGTTTAGTGTGTGCAAAGCTTTAGCTTGGAAAAAATCCTGCATGTGACTCTTCATAACAAACTGTCAAAACACTCTAAGCCTGCAACAGCTTGCATTTTCTATCCAAAGCCATCCCCATAGCTGTCTGTTGTTACCAAGCCTAACACTTATGGTTTCATACAACACAAGCAAGCCAAACAACAAAAAAAACACATACATATTTTTATTTTCCTCTGGTACTTTTTCCTTATTAGCGTAACTGCTTAAACTGCAGAAGCCAAGAAGCTCCACGCACGGTGGTGTGGAAGCCAGAGGACCTGTGTCACTGTGCTAATACCGACTTGTGCTCATTTCCCAAGACGACTTATCTTGCTCAGGGGGAAACCGACACTGATCCACTTAGCAGGCTGTGAGGAACTTTGTTTTGTCTCGCCTCTACCCGTCATCACTCCTGCCAGCTCCAGGGCAGAGAAAGGGCCCCAGAAAAAGGGACTGCTTCTTTATTCAGTCTTCATTTACGCTATTGCATATCAACACTTTACTGATGTCAGAAATATTACTGCAAACTGGGACTCCATATGTTCCTAATTCTTGGGGAAAATGCCTAAAATTGAGCAGAGAACCAGTTTGTTTTTAAAATATGAATGGCAATGAGCGCTTGAAGGCCTGCGTCATCGTTCAAAGCAAAAGAGAAGGTTACCCGGGTGACTGCGATGAGTTCAGCAACAGCTCGTAAGAGTGTGTGAGCAATGACAGTGACTGGTTTATGTTAGAAGAGATGCAATTAGAAATTTAATGGCAGATCCAAGGTAGGTTTTCCATAATATACACCAACACTAACTTCATTAAGTATAATGTTCAACTGCTTGTTGATGTAAACATCTGTTGAGCCAATCACATGGCAGCACCTCAGTGCATTTAGGCGTGTAGACACGGTCACGACGGCCTGCTGAGCCGTCATGACACATCAGACTTTAAAGCAGATGGGCTACAGCAGTGGTTCTCAAACCTTTGTGGTTAGCATTGTTGCCTCACAGCAAGAGGGTCCAGCAGCCGGCCAGCCTAGGCCCTTCCGTGTGGAGTTTGCATGTTCTCCCCATGTTTGCCTGTGTTCCTCCCACAGTCCAAAGACATGCAAAGGGGTTAGGTTAACTGGTGAATAAAGTGACTGTAGGTATGAATGGTTGTCTGTCTCTCTGTGTTGGCTCTTCAAGAGCCAGCAGACTGGCAACCTGTCCAGGGTGTACCCCGATGAGGTGGATGGATGGATGGAACGATAAAAAAAGGTCTAATATGAAATTTTCTTAAATGAAGGTGCATCTCATCATCGAGCAGCAGTACCTCACCCTCATGAGGAATGGTTGGAAACTAGAGGGCTGCTGATGTGGCGTTGGTTTGATACATATGGAGGTGTACTGGAGACCTAGAGTTGAGTCGGCTCACCTGCTTTGCTCTGAGACTCAACAAAGCTGAACAACAGAAGACTGGAAAACACTGCAGGACCCTTTATGACCACAGCGTACCCATCTTGTGACGGCTGTTTCTGGCAGGATAGTGTGTCAGAAGATGGTTTCTTGAACAACCAGCACGTGCAAGTTCACTGCATTAAAATGGCCTCCACAATCACCAGATCTCAGTCCAATAGAGTACCTATGGAATATGATGGAATGGGAGAGTCCCATCATGGATGTTCAGCTGACAAACCTGATGCAACTGTTTGATGCCATCATGTCAATATGGACCAAAATCTCCAAGGACTGTTTCCAGCACCTTGCTGAATCTATGTCATGAAGAATTACAGCAGTGCTGAAGGCAAAATGGGATCCAACCCAGTACCAGCAAAGTGGATTTAATGAAGTAAGATGCATAATTAGACTGGTTTTGACTCAGCATTTAAATCTCTGGTGGTGGTTTTCAGAATTACTCATATGGAGTGCAGAGACGCTGTGTTGTACAAAAGCCTGTGTTTTTGCCATGAGGCGTCCGAGATGATTCATTAGTTTGAATGAGACACAAGAAGGAAATAAAACTGGTGCAAGTTTGAGCCGTGCATTTCTGTCACTTGCAGGCTTAGATCGAGGCGAAAAACAGGCTTGAAATCAACAGCCTAGAACAACCTGACACAGTGACACAGCACTGAAAACAGATACAGATTAGGATAAAGATCACTGTGACACTGCCGAGCAGACCCAAGGACAATGCCTCTCCCTGTGGTTGCTGTATGAATGGGACACGGAGCTTAAAGGGGGATAAACTTCCTGCATCACCGACGTCACTGCAGGGGTCAGGTCTGTCCTTGAGGCACTGCATACGTGTACCAGTGTAGCCAGCGCATGGGATAGATCATGAAGTTACTCATCGCCACCGTCCCTCTAATTTCCACATGATACACATAAAGGTCAGGCTTTGATTATTTTTAGGATCATACAACAGCACAATATAACCGAGACAAAAACATCAGTCAACTTCAATTATTTTCAAAGTTCAAAATGTGCTTTAGTCCCATTTTAGTCCTTGATTTGTTTAAATTCAGGTTTATTTTTACCTTCTTTGTGTATGGTTATGGGTGTTATTTCTTTCTGTGTGTGAGGTTGATGAAAAAGGCTCAGTCTCCATGTTCCTCTGCTCTACAAACATACAACCACACTGTCTCATATTCTAAGGTTATCACATCGCAGACTCCTTATCAAATCACAGGGTACTCGGAGATGAACTTGAGCTATAAGTAAATACATGCGATATTAGCGCGGAATCAGCATGTTATCAGAAGCATCCGGATTTGAACAGACATTGGTTTAAACTTGGGCCCATTCAGAGGAAAACTACATACTTATTTGGATGAAGCAACAGATTTTGTGCATCAGCAACTCAATGGAAATGTAGCACAGATATCTCTGGTTGCACCTTCACGCATGTGTGTTCATGTCATTCACTGCTTACATCTGAGGCTCTGAATTGAGGAGTTTATCCTCACACAGTTATGACTTCATAACTTCAGAAATAGAGGCTTTTCTTTTAAATTTCCAGCTTTTACCCTAATACATATTATATATAGACAAAACTGGGTCACCTTCAAAGTACACCCCATTCATCTAGAAGAGCAGTCGTGAGGTCAGAGAATGATGTTGGATTAGAAGGCCTGACTTGCAATCTCTGCTGTAGTTCATTCCAAAGGTGTTCTGTAGGGTTGAGGTCAGGCCTCTGTGGGGGTCAATCAAGCTCTTCCACACCAAACATCCAGCTATGTCTTTATGGGCCTTGCTTTGTGCACTGAGGCTCGGTGCCGTCCTCCAAATGTTCTCACAAAGTTGCCCAAAATGTCTTGGTAAGCTGAAGCATTCAGATTTCCCTTAACTGGAACAAAAGGGACAAGGCTAATCCAAGAAAAACAACCCCATAGCATTATCCTTCCTCCACCAAACTTTATGTTGATGCAGTGCAGTCAGGATGGTAATCTTCTCCTGGCATTAGCCAAATCCAGACTCATCAGTCAGAATGCTAGATAGAATAGCATTCCTGGTCAGTCCACAGAACACGTTTCCTCTGCTTCAGAGTGCAGTTTACACCAGTGTTGTCATGATTTTCAAAAGGACCCAGATACTAGGCTGGAAATATTTAAGTGCTTTATTGAAAAAAGGCAGATATTGGATATGGTAGTTAGGAGGATACTGAGAGTGGGCAGGCAGGGGAGTCCAGGTCAAGCTAACTGTTCCACAGAGTGAGAGCGAATCCGGTCCTTCCTGGAAGCTCCGGGGGTGGCTCAACACACATACAAAACGGGGTACACTGCAAGAGCGGACGAGATGGCAGGGCTAGAACTAGTTAAATGGAAAGTCAAGAGAGTTGACATGAAGCTTGGTGTTACCACTGAAGGTAGCTAACAATCTGGCGAGGATACTGGCGAAGAACCCGGTCTCAAGTATTGCAGGAACTGGTGGAGCTTGAGTGCAGGTTTGTGTCCGCCACAGGTGGAGATGACGAGACCCCACAGGAAGGACCAATCCAGGAAGGAAGCAGGGAGCCACAGGGGAGGGGCAGCAACCCAGGCCATGACAAGTCTCTCCAATGCTTTGTGCTTGGATGTGCTTGCATGCATCCAAAAGCTTGTGTGCAGCTGCTCGGCCGTGGAAACCCATGACATGACGCTTCCAGCACACAGTTTCTGTGTTGATGTTAAAGCCAGCGTTCAAAACTCTGCAGTGTTGGTGACTTTTACAGTACATACCTCAGTACTTCGGCATCCCCGCTCTGTAACTTTGCATGGCTTGCCACTTCATTGTTGATCTGCTGCTTCCACTTTGCAGTAATACTACTTTCAGTTGATGGTGGAATATCTAGGATGGAAAAAAAAAAAAAACGCAAGATCTGATTTGTTGCAGTGACGGCATCCTATTACAGTACAACAGTCAAATTCAGTGAGCCCTTTAGTTTCCAATGACAGGTTTTTAATGCTTGTTGTGTATCCATGTATTTCTTCAATCCAAGACATTATTAAATACCATCTTATGACAGTTGTACTTCAAGCATTAATTTTTAAAACCAATAGTTACAATTTTAAGTTCATATCTGAATATGTTAAACGTCATAAAACATGAACGTTTTTTGAATCAGACCACCCAGTTTTTCAAGTGAGATTAAGTATTAGAACATGACAATGGGAGGTGTGTCATGAAAAATGGACTGTTTAATGATGAATTAACCCTGGATATCTACTCTCACTTTGAGCTTTGGCTTTCACCTGTAAAGACTGCATTTGTATTTAAGGAGGGTAAACCAACACAAAGACCAGAAGGCTGTCTGTGGGAGAAAAGCATGCCATTCTGAAGCCGAGAAAAGGGAGAAAATCCATCAGAGGTTCAAAACATTGGGCACAGCCAGCACCACAATTTGGAATATCCTGAAAAAGAAGAAAACCACCAGTGTGCTGAGCAACAGGCATCAAAGCAGTCATCCAAGGAAAACAATAACAACTGATGACAGGCGAATGGGGAGAGCAGTAAAGAAAAAACCCAAAAGAACAGCCTGTAACAACATGAAAAACCTCCAAAGAGCGGTGGTGGAAACATCACAGTCCACTGTTTGAAGGTGACGTAGAGGGTATCAATATAGAGGCCATAATGCAAGATGCAAACCACTCATCAGCAGTAAAAATTAGAACGCCAGATTGGAATTTGTAAAATAAATAAAATACAGAGAGAAAAGCCACAGCAATTCTGCAAAAAAAATTTTTACACACTGAAGAGACAAAGACTAACCTCATCAGGAGTAATGGAAAGATCAAATTATGGACCTGCTTATGATCCTCGACGTACAAGCTTATGTGTGAAGCATGGCGGAGGTTGTGTCATGGCTTGGGCTTGCATGGCTGTTTCTAGAACAAGCTCAGTCACTCACTTGCCGAGTCAGTCACCTGTTGAACATTCATTTCACCTCCTAAAGAGAACACAGGAGTAAGAAACCCCACAGAACAGACAGTAAAAGATGCTGTGGCCTGACTAATAAAGGAACCAGACGGAGTCTATGAAATGATGCAGTTGTTGTGAGCAAAGGATATGCAACCAAATAGAAAGCATTTTGACTTTAGTTTAGTTGAAAACATTCTGTTCCAATACTTTTGCTTACTCTTGCTTTGATATAAAATGTGTCATGTTCTATGTTGTTTAACATCCAGATGTAAATAGCAGGGAACAAAAGTTGAAACTCTGATCTCTCTTCCCATAGTCAATGTCTTCAGCACAGAGCACAAGGGTACACTTCATACCTTGGTCACAAACAACAAATCCTACTCCATCATACACCAGTGCCATCCATTTATACGTCTAACAGCAGTTCTACTTTCTGCCTGTAGACTCACCGTTACGTCAGGTTTAATGTTCTGAAATTTTAAATTGTTGCAGATTTCCCTATAAACTAGCTTAATCATAATCTTGTGTTGGCAGGCATGACACACTGCTAGCAGTCACAACCACCACTACAGCCAGTGAACGCAAGAATCCTTTTATAAGTGTATCAAGCTGTTCCGTACTTTGACTAAACATCAACGACATTTCACATAAATACCAAAATTGAAGCTGACACTTTATATTTGCTCCATATTAATCCAGGAAACCAGGACTACGGGTTTTCCACCAAAATATATCCCATGCCGCTGTTGTGTAGTGCCAGAGCCGTAAATAAAAGCTTCAGACTGCGTGTCTGTTGTGGGCATTCATGTGCTGGCGTATGTGAGCTCATCGGTTTCATGCTTCTATGGCTGAAATTCAGCTTGGTTTAAGAAAAATAAATTTAATTGACGTATCAGCTTATGTATGTTTACACCAATTTGTATGGCCCGTCCTTTTTAACTACATTGTTTGGCCACTGATGTTCAAAAACAGACATATTGTACCTATCAGGGCATCTAGAAATATTCGTTAAACTGACCAACTTTAAGCTTTGACTCATTTTCATTAAGCTAAGTAAGGAAAATACAAGGAAAGTCTCTGTGATAACCTGCCTTCATCTTGTACTCAGATTCAAGCACAGCGCCAATTCACAACACGTTACCTCGAGGCATTTTATACTGTAAGGTAAAGACCCTACAGTATTAGAACGCAAACTCCAACAGTCCCTATGAGCAAGCCCTTGGCACCAGGCAGAACCGGTCTCAGGGAGGGGCAGCCATCTGCCTCGACCGGTTGGGAGGGTGAGGGAAAGGAGAAGAGAAAAATGGAGAGCATAGCGAGACAAGGAGAACACAGATAACGGCACGCAGCAGTAGCATATAAATGCACGGGGAGTGAAAAGAGGTAGGTGGAGAAGAAATGCTCATGGGAAATCCCCCAGCTGCCTAAGTCTATCGCAGCACAACTCGGGGATGGTTCAGGGTCACCTGATCTGGTTAGATTAACTTTACAAAAAAGAAAAGTTTGAAGCCTGATCTTAAAAGTAGAGAGAGTGTCTGTCTCCTGAATACAAACTGGTAGCTGGTTCCACAGGAGAGGGGCCTGACAGCTGAAAGCTCTGCCTCCCATTCTGCTTTTAAAAACTTTAGGAACCACAAGCAGCCCTGCACTCTGAAAACAAAGTGTTCTGTGGGAAAAATATGGAACTGTGAGGTTTTTAGGATAAGTTGATGCCTGATTATTCAAGACTTTGTATGTGAGGAGATGAATTTTAAATTTAATTCTTGATTTTATGGAGAGCCAGTAAAGAGAAACTATTAGAGGGGGAGTATGGTCTCTCCTTCTAGTCCCTGTCAGTACTCATGCTGCAGCATTTTGAATCAACTGAAGGCTTTTTAGGGAGCTTTTAGAACAGCCAGATAGGAATAAGTACAGTAATCAAGCCTAGAGGTAATAAATGTGTGAACTAGTTTTTAACATCACTCTGAAACAGGATGTTTCTCATTTTAGTGATAGTGATAGATAAAAGAATCCAATCCTACATATTTGTTTAATGTGGGCCTTTAATGACATTTCCTGGTCAAAAATGACTCCAAGATTCTTCACAGTGTCACTGGAGGCCAAAGTAATGCCATCCACAATAAGTAACTAGTTAGAGCCTGCGTGTCAAATTTTGTACCTTCCGGCTGCTCCCTTGTATTCTCCACCAAGGGGTCGCCACAGCGGATTAGTCCGCATAAGTAATTTGGCAGAGGTTTTACACCAGATGCCCTTCCTGATACAACCCTCCATGGTGAGAGAGGCTTGTGTCCCCACCTGGAATGAAACCAGGGACCTTTCACTTCAACAGCAAACACATAAACCACTACACTACCGGGGACACTAGCCTGTGTGTCTGAGATTGTTAGGGCAAAATACAATAACTTGAGTTTTGTCTGAATTTAGAGGTAGTAGGTGGGTATTACAGGCCATCCAGGAATTTATGTGTCTAAGACATGCCTGTAATTTAACCAATCGGTATGTGTCAAATGGTTTCATAGATAAATAAAGCCGAGTATCATCTGCATAGCAATGAAAATGTGTGCAGTGTTCTCTAATAATATTCCCTAAGGGAAGCATGAATAATGTAAAGTGTATTGGTCAGTTGATCTACTGTTTGCAGAAGACTCATCAGAAATGGTGTCAGTAGAAGGGTGGCTGTAGAGAAACTATTCTTAACCCTAGTCCTGCCAGCTGTCCGATCAGCTACACAACCGGCAGTGAATGAAAACACCGGACGCGATCAAGATATAGATGACCAGCAGTACACGAAATTTATCTGGAACATCAATATATTGATGTCCAGCAGGACAAGGGTTAAGGACACACAAAAATTGGACTGAAAATCAGTGACCAAAAGGTCTTATGGAGTAATAAATCCATTTTTGACATTTTTATTTCAAATCATTGTCAGTATATACAGAGGAGGTCAAAAATAGGTGAGTGTCTACAACAACGTGTAAAACACAATGGAGGCTCTGTTATGGTTTGGGGCTGCATTTCAGCCAGTGGTGTTGGGATCTTGTCAAAATTACTGGAATTATGAACACAGAAAAGTACAGTCAGATTTTGATCCACCATACAATACCATCTGCTAAGCATCTGACTGGCAACAGCTTCATTTTTCAGCATGATAGTGATCCCAAACTCACTGCCAATGCAGTGAAAGATTAGCTGAACAGAAAAACACACAATAAAAAACTGTCAATCATGGACTGGCCTTCCCTCAGTTATCAACATTACTGAAGCAGTGTGTGGGATCATCTTCATAGAGAACTTAAGAAAAGGCAGCCAACATCCAAAGAATCAAAAAGCCTGGAGAACTATTCCTGAAAACTACTTAAAGAAATGAAAAGAAATCTTTCCTGAGAGAGTTTACGCTGCACTGAAGAATAACGCTGGTCGTACTATATATTGACTCTCAATCTCATTCAAATTTCAACGTTTGCACATGTTTCAGTAAATTGTTGCACCCACTGGTCCTTTAATATATGTCCTTTAATGCTCACATTAAACAAATATGCAGGACTGCCTCCTTTCGCCTCAGCAATATCACTGAAATTACAAACATCCTGTCTCAGAGTACTTCTAGGCTTGATTATTGTAATTCATTGTTATCTGGCTGTTCTAAAAGCTCCCTAAAAAGCCTTCAGTTGATCCAAAATGCTGCAGTGAGCGTACTGACAGGGACTAGAAAGAGAGATCATATTTTCCCTTGGCTCTCGGTAATATCAAGAATTAAATTTAAAATTCATCTCCTCACATACAAAGTCTTGTTCTTTTGCCTAAAGACCTCATAGTTCCATATTTTCCCATTAGAGCACTTCTCTCTCAGAATGCAGACCTACTTGTGGTTCCTAAAGTGTTTAAAAGTAGAATGGGAGGCAGAGCCTTCAGCTATCAGGCCCCTCTCCTGTGGAACCAGCTCCCAGTTTGTATTCAGGAGACAGACACCCTCTCTACATTTAAGATCAGGCATCAAACGTTTTGATAAAGCTTATAGTTAGGGTTTAGTTATGCTGCGATAGACTTAGGCAGCTGGGGGGCTTCTTATGATGTGCTGGGCATTTCTTCTCCACCCCCATGCATTTATTTGCTACTGCTGCATGTCATTAAATTTTGTCGTCTCTCTTTGGTCTCCTTTCTCTCTGCTCTTTCCCCTCACCCCTAGCGGTTGAGGAACATAGCTGACCCCCTCCCTAAGCCTGGCTCTGCTAGAGGTCGCTTCAGGTTCAAAGGGAGATTTTCCTTCCCACCATTACCAAGTGCTTGCTCATAGGGGATTGTCTGATTGTTGGGGTTTCTTTCTACTGTAGGGTCTTTACTTTACTGTGTGAAGTCCCTTGTAGCAACTTTTGTTGTGAATTGGTTTTATATAAATAAAACTGAACTGAGCTGAGTTTAATTTCCCATTCTTCTATCAAAATATGAAGAAATGCGGGATGGATCAAGACTTTAGCACAGTACTGCAAACAACTCAACCAACATTTATCAGGACTACAAGCATAAATCCAAACTTTTATCTTTATATACAATAAAAGGAAAATTGCTCACACAATTGCTACATTTACGTTATTAGATCTTAATATGTCAGATGTAGGTTTTTCCTTTGTTCATCAAGTGGCCAAAATCAAACAGGACAGTTTAAGAGAATAAATTAGATAAATTACGTGTTTTATAACTTTACATTAAAAAAAACATTAAAAGCACAAACTTGTGGTCTTAAAGTTTTAAAAAGTCTCAACAAGTGATTTCACAAGCTCAAAGTATACATTTTACTGAGTCTTTGCCACAGTTTAAAACTTCACAGCTTAAGTGGTTTATGTAGACCTCAAAACAGCCTACAGGAAACTCCTATTTATCGCTACTAAGATTAATACACCATAGTATTTTCCCAATAAAATGGCAGCACCAACATTTACACATGTAGACATGGTCGAGGCGACCTGGCGAAGCTCACACCAAGCATCAGAATGGAGAAGAAAGGTGTTTCAAGTGACTTTGAGACTTTAAGTGAAATAGTTGTTAGTGCCAGACAGAGAGGTTTCAGTAATCGTCTTTCAGTCATCCCTAGGGTTTAAAGAGAAAATAGCCAGTGAGCACTAGTTCGAGGCAAAAATGCCTTATTGATGCCAGAGGTCAGATGAGAATGGCCAGACTGCTTCAAGCTGACAGGAAGGCAACAGCAACTCAAGTAGCCCCTTGCCGATGGTGAAAGCAAACACACTGAAGGCACAACCCATCAAACCTTGAAGCAGTTGGTCTATAGCAGCAGAAGACCAGCCCAAGTGCCACTCCTGTCAGCCAAGAACAGGAAGTTCTCAGAAATTCTGGAAAATTTTGATTTCTGCTGTAACATTCAGCTAGTCGGGTCAAAATTTGATGTAAATAGCATAAACACATTGATCCATCCTGCCTTGTGTCAACATTTCAGCCTAGCGGTGGCCCCTTGGTGTGCTTGCTTATGGGATAATTAAGCATTGTTTAAACACCACAGCCTACCTGACTATTGTTTCTGACACAGTCCATTTCATCATAAGTACAACATAACATCACTGTACACAAATAGCCTCCACGGTCACTAAATCTCAGTCCAACGGAGCACCTTTGGTAAGAGAAGAGATTTGCATCGCGGATGTGCAGTTGAAAAATCTGCAGAAAATGTGTGAATATGGACCAAAATATCTAAGGAATGTTTCTAGCACCTCTTTAAATTCATACCAAGAAGAATTAAGGCTGTTCTGAAGGCAAAAATGGGGTCCAACCTGGTACTAGCAAAGTGTATCTAATGAAGTATCTGGTGAGTGTATACACAGTAGTACAGCAACCACAGTGTCAAATATGCGCCTGTATTGTCAACAAAGTGTCCACACTGATATTGCAATTTATACTACATACCATTTAATTGAAATAATAAGGAAAAAACACAAATTGCCTGTCAGTGATCGTTAGAAAAAATAAGCCATTATCTGGATTTTGTACAGACTGTAAATCCATTTATCATTTTGCCAGGTGTAAAAGGAATTTACTGGACATTTTGTTTACAGGAAAATATAATAAAATGTCTTGAGAGTGTTGTCAGATAATTATCCTGGATCTGAGTCTTCTTCTAAAAAGCTTATCTGATGTTTCCAAAGCCTTGAGCATCTTAAATGGAATTCCATTCACCTCCATTATCGGGGTGGTGCCAGAAATCTCTGCGGCTGATGGCTTAAAACTTGCCAAAACAGTACATACCAATAGGAGCAAGTGGGGGAAAATATGTGTTTTTGTGATTTAGGTGAACTGAACCTTTAATGTCTGCTAGTCATTTCACCCTGCAGTAGTTAGCAGACTGCAGAGAGGGAGCAATAAACTTTAACATGCGGTGAATATTCTCGCAACGTGACCAGCGCAGTCATCGTCTGCCAGAGCTGGTTATAAATCATCGGATCAGCTCTACAGCTGGGAGAGGAGACAGATTTAAGAGCCTCTGCAGATCTGTGGCTCGACGTTACTTATTTTCCTCTTCATGAACACAGAGCGTGACAGTGCCACTGATACTGCTGTTTCTGGCAACATGACGGGATGATCCCCGCTGATGAACTCGCATCTGAGTGGTAGTCTTCTTCCCCCACCTGCAGGCCCTTCATTGGGAATTTCAACAATTGGAAACGACAAGCGGGAGGCATGGATGTTGAAACAGCGCAGGCGAACCACACATATGGAAATAACACGGCGCTAAGTGGTGAGAGTGGTCCACCCCATTTAGGAAACCGGGCCTGCTCTGGTCTCCTTATGTAAGCCATATGATTGGCTTCCTGTCTGCTTCAGCAAACGTTCCCAGCTTGGGATCATGTCAAAAAAATCCAAGGAATGTTAATGAAAGAGCTGCTGATCGAAGACCAATGAGGAAATGTGCAAACGTCGGAAATGGTGATACATTGAAGTCAAGTCAAGTGCATATTTGAGAAGTCAAACTGAAAACCAGGGCCATGACCTTTGATTTCTTTGTAATTTGTTTAGTTGACAGTAAAAACATTGAAAGGTCATTGAAGATGTAAACAAATAGAGATATTCCCCCACGCTGCCATTAAATTCTGTGCAAGCTCTGACCTGAGCTCTGTGCCATTACATAAACTCTGTGCATATTTCAACGATTATTATTCTCCTTTTCTTCCACCTGGACAGTCAGAACGGTAAAGGTATTAGACAGGCGAAGTAAAAGCACCTTCAGAAAACTGCAAGTGCCTAATGTAAACTACATATTAAGGCTTGTTGAGAGGTCTCCTTACAGGGGTAGTTGTTTATGCTAAAATTAATTTTGAAATACAGGACTGTGCAACAGTCTGGAGCCGCCGCTCATTTCTGTGTATGTTTCTAAGAAAATGTGAAACAGATGCAAAGATTTCTAGAAACACGTGCAAACATAAATGCAAATGCAGTACGTAAGTTGGTACAACCCTAACGAGCTCGATCGTCATTACAGTATTTGGTATGACCACCTTTATTCTTCAATGCGACCTGAGCTCTCTCAGGAAAGCTTTCTTGTCATTTCTTGTCAGTAGTATTCCGGAATCGTTCCACAGGCTTCTTAAAGGACAATACAAAGCTCTTCTTTGGATGTTGGCTGCCTTTTGTTAAGTTCTCTATGAAGATGATCCCACACTGCTTCATTAATGTTGAGGTCTGGGCTCTGGCAAGACCAATCCATTTTTCTATTCAGCTAATCTTTCACTACATTGGCAATGAGTTTGGGATCATTGTCATGCTGAAAAATGAAGCTGTTGCCAATCGTACTTTCTAGGTGGTACTGTATGGTGCTTTTCTGCATTCAAGATCCCCAGCACCACTGGCTGAAATGCAGTCCCACCGTGTTTTAAAGATGGCTGTAGACACTCACTGTTGGACCTCTTTCCGGAAACAAACACGACAAATTTAATATCGTTTGCTAATTATTATCAGTCCAGTTCTTGTGTGATTTGGCATAGCTCAGCCTTTTCTCCCTGTTTCCCTTCCTTAAGCTTTTTGACAGTCCACCCGTCCGCTGATGCCATTTCGGATGAGGCTTTGGTGAACAGTAGACATGCAGTATTTTAGGCCTGCCACTTCTTTTGTCCTGCACTCATCCAGTTTTTTCACATTTTGGAGGACACACTGCACACCATGCCAGTGCCACTGGACTGAAAATTAGTGAAAAAGCAGCTAATGTCCAAAGAGATCTTTGAAAGACCTTCAGAAGTCCTGAAGAGTAATTGCTTAAGACCACTTTTTAAAAATTACAGAAAGTCTGGCAAAATATAAAGAAATGAAGGGTGGCTCAAGACTTTTGGACAGTATTCTATCACAGATGAATCAACCATTTAATTTCAGCTTGTATATTTTATATCCTGTGTACAAGTTCGCAGCACCATTACAAGTATGATCTACTTATCACAGACAGCGCTAGCTCCCAATCCTCCTCCAAAAGGTATAGTAGGTTAATGACGTTAACTGGGATTACGTATAGCGTATAGACAGGTAGGGTTGGTGAAGACATGTAGTTATATCTCTACAAGGCTAATCTGTTCTGTACCATGACCTACTACTAATGCGCTACTAATACACATAAGAGCATTTAAGGGAGGAGAATTGTTGAAACTAGCAAAGCTAGCAAGCTGACACAAGGGTTAATTAGCTTGTTCACAGAACAAGGCGTTTAAGAAAAATATCCCTGCAAACTTGATTACGCTTTCTTTGTGTTTTCCTAAGTATGTGTTCCACAGTGATCATTTGTCTAGATATGAAACTTGTACAGAGTCAGTTGGGCTTTTACACCCGAGCCAACAAGGCTTATCGCGCCGGAGCTTATCCCCAGTTTCTGTAGCGTGAAGCGACTTAGGAGTTAGACTCCTCCTGGGTGGGACGCTAGTCCATCACAGGTTACCTTTCCAATATTATTTTTTTCACTGGTACCCAGTTTTTACTGCTGAGTGGACAAAGGCACCCTTGCAGTTGGGACCTTACCTGAGGGTTTTGGTATGTTAGGGATCTGACCGGGATTCGAACTCATGACCTCTTGATCCTAGAGGGACTTGCCCGAAACACCTCAAGTGAGAGGCATCCAGGAGGCATCCTAATCAGATGCCCGAACCACCTCAACTGGCTCCTTTCGAGCAGCGTCTCTACTCTGAGCCTCTCCTGGATGACTGACTTCCTCACCCTATCTCTCTTTTTTGTTTTTTTAAAGACCTGTCCTGTCTGGCACCATTAGCAAGCAGAATCATCGTCTGAATGCTTTAATGTGCCCAACACATTTGATTTGCCAAAAGGAGTTCTATAAACTTTATAGGCTCCTCTTGTTGATATATTTCTTTATTTATTTATTTTTTGCCAGAGCAGACAGGTAGAGAAGAGAAAAGAGAGAAAGAGAG
>VUQH01053615.1:4750-16135 GCA_015106775.1 Etroplus canarensis | reverse complement strand
CACTCTGTCTTTATGCTAGTCTTATACAAATCTTCTTCTTTCGGCTGCTCCCGTTAGGGGTCGCCACAGCGGATCATCTGCCTCCATCTCATCCTATCCCTTGCATCCTCTTCCCTCACACCCACCCTCTGCATGTCTTCCTTCACTACATCCATCAATCTTCTCTGTGGTCTTCCTCTTCTCCTCCTGCCTGGCAGCTCCATCCTCAACATCCTTTGTCCAGTATGTCTGCTATCCCTCCTCTGCACATGTCCAAACCATCTCAGCCTGAGCTGTCCCGCTGATGGACTCATTCTCTGCCACTCCTGACTTCCTCATACAATTCCACAGTTCCTCTCTTGGCACCCTATCATATGCTTTCTCAAGATCCACAAAGACACAGTGCAACTCCTTCTGACCTTCTCTATACTTCTCTATCAACACTCTCAAAGTACTCTCTCAGCATGAAGCCATACTGCTGCTCGCTGATGGTCACCGCTCTTCTTAGCCTAGCTTCAACAACCCTCTCCCATATCTTCATGGTATGGCTGATCCCTCTGTAGTTACTGCAGCTCTGCACATCATCAACTATTGTGTAAATATTCCCTTTTTTAATTTAATTATGTAATGAACTGAACCATTTCAGCTCAGTTGTTTTAATCTTTGGGGAAAAGATATTTATTATGGGGAGGAATGTGCTTTTTAAAGTCTGAAATAAGGTCCAGCCCCTCTCCACACGGAGCCTTTTTTCATGCTTGATTTTACTTTGGAATTGAGCCAGTGGTAAAGCTTTTGCTCAATATCATGACTCATTATCAAATACATAAAATAGCCTCAAAACTATGTGAAACATCCTTCTGCTGCTCTTCTATATCTTTAAAATGGCAAGTTTGATCTAGTTACAAAAACTGAGGTGTGATTTATGTCTCTGACAATTTAAAGTGCGGGTTTTACTCGACCCCTTGTGCCAAAGGCGCTTGGTAAAGGCTTTCCAAGTATTTATCTGACAAAAACAAACAAATAAAAAAAAAAAGGAATCCTTAAATGGGGATTTTTTTTCCTGGTCTCACTTCACACTTGGCTCTCATACCTGAAACTAGTGTTTCAAGCTTACACAATAAGCAAGTGCAATCCAAAGATCCTGTTGGCAAGCATCCGTCTTGCTTTTGCTGAGCCAGAACTTGCGGAAATTCCCCTGAGGAAGCTTGGCAGTGCCTGATAAGTCTAAGAAACAAACCATGCTCACCCATTCAGGCCTGCGAAATGCACTCCAATCACCTTTCTTCTCCTAGTGACAGTTCAGCATGCCGACAAAGACGCAATCTTTATATATCATTATATCCCAAGGACTTTTAGGATAACATCTCCGGCCAGTATAAAGTGTTTATTCATTGACAAACTAAATTTCCAGCAGGCCATTGTTCACTTGGTTATTGATCTACAGGATCGGTCTGTGCGAGTGGATTCATGTACCGCGGTGTGGGCCAACAAAGACTGTGCTAACTTGTCAAAGTGCAAAGAAAACACATCTGAATGAGTCAGAAAAGATAACACTGTTCTTGAAGTAGTTACGAGCAGAGAAGTACAAAAAGTACGTAAAATCATTACAGCTCTGGAGCATGAAATCATCACGGGCAAACGCCATTTGGTTAGGTGGTCCATGTGACGTGGAAGGCTGCTTTAAAAGAAGAAAAAAGTAAGCAACACTTAGAAAGTTTCTTGAGGATGAGTGTAATAAATGGAGTTTTTTTTTTTGCATGGTTACAACTCTGAATTCTTGATATGCAGTATACTTTATTCACACTAATGGTGAACAATGACACACCTCTTTTTTTTTCCTCTTGAAATATATAATCCACACGGGAACCATGCAATGTGAAAAATCACCTCTGATTTCATGACCTTGAGGTGAGAGACAGCCTTCCACAATGAAAACAAAAAACAACAGCAAACAGAAATGAACCCTCCGTGGTCTCCATGGTGATGACCCCAACCCTAACCCGAATTCTAACACTAGCAGTCCAAATTTTTTTTTAAATTTCTACTTTCGGCTGCTCCATTGTATTCTCCACCTAGGGGTCACCACAGCGGATTAATCCACATTGGTAATATGGCAGAGGTTTTACGCCAGATGCCCTTCCTGATGCAACCCACCATAGTAAGAGGGGCTTGTGTGCCCACCTGGGATCAAACCAGGGACCTTTTGCTTGTAAGGCGAATGTGCAAACCACTATGCTACCAGTGACACTATGCTATAGTCTTCAACTGTAAAGCACTAAAAAGCACATTTGCGTGTTTTGGTGGGTCAGTGCTCAGACTTCAGTATGTGATGGTCGCATGTGGTAATGATCCAAAAGAGGCAGTGTAAAATTTCCAGATCTTCAGTTCAGGTCATAACATGGGTGGCTGGTCAAAGAGGCAAACAAACCAACATAAACAAGTCCATAAAAAAGTCCAAAAGTCTCATACTTATATTCAGGTAAGGTATCAAGAAACATGATGAAATTAAGTCCTGGAAAAAACACACATGGAAAACAAAGAAGCAGAACTTAAGGAAATATCCGACCCAGAAAGCTCAGCTTACAAAGTTTGAAGACTATCTTGTAAGCGACACATGTAGGTAGTGAAGACGCCACACCACGTTTTGTGTCCATGAAGCCGTTGAAAAATCGAAGTTTTCCTCTGCCCTCCTGACCACTTCTGACAACACTCTTCATCTCCGTGGGGCTGGAGTTGCTATTTAGCCATAGCTGGCACCCTAACAGGTTCTACCCCTCCGGGTCAGAGGGGGGACCTGGGAGCAGTGGCGACTAAGGGGCAGCTCCACGTTCTCCACAGCCGGGGCCTTCCAGACAATGGCCTCACCACTGGATGCAGTTTTACGTCATACCCAGGACATGAAGACTGTACAGGGTGTGTCAAAAAGATATATAAGAGAGTAGTATATAAGTATATTTCTTGATAGCAACATGGGACAACTACACAAAAGTACAAATGGTTAAGTGGGTGATCATGTTTTATTAATAACTCTGTGCCCCGCCCTTTCATGTGACGGTTTGTGGTTACAGAGATACAGTGATTTCCAATCTGAACCAAAACGAAGAACATATAAATGTGTGTTTCTTTCTTTTGTTTTTAAGTGACTAAACTTCACCAGCACGTGAAACCAAACAAAACTAGAGTGCAAAGAAGAAAAGCACAGCTTATGCAAAGGTCTGAAGGTCCCTGCATGAAGAAAAACCAACAAAGGAAGGAAGTGAAAACAGCAAGATCTGAGAAAGATCAGAAATTCCACAAATTAAATCAAATATTAAATCAAGATGTGAACAGGATATAGCCAAAACCATGTCTTCTGATCATGCCTTCCTGCGATTTCCAAGGGTTTTCTCTTACACATGTAATCCTCTAGTTTCCTGAAGAGGCTCCTGAATCTTCGGCCCCTGAGGGTCATTTATAAAGAGTAATTTATCATACTGCCCATTTCACTGTATTTACATTGTGTTGTTATTATGACAATACCGGGTTGCTCTGAGAGCCTTGAATTGTCTTCATCCATTGCAGAATAATTGTACTTTACTGTTATGTATAATGATACCTTCTCATTGTGGTACGTATGAACTCAATGTATTAGTTTCATCGTAATCTTTCTTGAAAAAAGGTTTGGAGCAACACATATTTCCAGCTTGCAGAGCCAGATATTCTTAGCAGCGCAGTAACCTGCACATGCAGTGTTCTGACAGTTTGGTATATCCCTGACCTTGAAATGAGCGCTGCCATTTATTTTGGTGCCTATAGCACAAAGCACAGGTGGGTGGAGGGACACTGACATGAAGCGGCTCAAAGCAAACTGTCGTCTTTGTTTCTTGTGGAAAACCTGCCTTGGTGCTGTGCTGAGAATAGATGTATCAGGATCGTGTGTCTTTCTAGTGTGCCCTGCTGCCACTTGTGGAGGGTCGTGCTAATTATACTAGCAAGCAAGTGTCCTGAGATTTGCATTAGAAGGTTCTATTTGTTAGGGTAACAATGGATAATAATCTAAATCTTTTTGACAAGATTTTTAAGCCTGAGGGGTACACTATGAAGCAAGCTGAACTTTGTGTTTGGCAAAACCTAAAAATTCTGTTAATGGGTGTCACAGAGGTGGTTATATATACCCAGGCTTTCTGCTTCAGGATCTTTGTGTGCTCAAAAAAAAAAAAAAGGCCATTTCACATGTCAATTTAACTCTTCTTCTGCGTAAAATGAATCAACCCAGCATCGTCTAACCCTAACCCTAACCCTAGTCAGACATCGTCAGAGCCATGCACGCTGGCGATCATGACGGACATCATAATATAGTATGCAACACTGCTGCTGCAAATGAGACAAGGGAAGGCAACAGGAAATCGTTGCTCTTGTGAGGTACTGTATAAGCATTTATTTTACAGCTGAACTCATGACCAAGAGCGCATTGAGCAGTAAAATAAACATATTAATAAGAGGCGATATATTTATTTTGCAGATCAGTGTGCGCTCGCTGCTGTTGTTTTGCTAACCTGACAGTAGCGATTTAGAGCTCTGATTGTGATACATTTAAATGTCACAGGTTACTCGGTGTATTCAGTTCTGATCCTCTCCCACACTTCAGTTTGTTAGTGATACATAGACTACAAATGTAACTCATCAATCCTCTGATCTGAATTGAAGTAGCTGTTATTCCATGGTTGCAAAAGATACTTATAAGCCAATATGGAGCAAACATAAAAATGTTTATACATTTTCTGCATCACCATCTGGACACGTGAACTCCAGTGACGGTGCGAGCATGCACTGCTGCTGTAACTTTACAGCTAGGAGCCATTCGGTGATATTAGTAAGACGTGACTGAATAGGTTGCTTGTATAACATTCCTACAGCAGCGTATCTATAAAAAATCTCAAAGTATACTGTAAACCAAATAATGGGTGAAAACTTGCAGCTGATTTTCAACCGAAACTCTCAACATAACCTGACTGGACCAGGTTATGTGTTCAGCACAAGTTACCTCGGTGATATAGCCAGGTTAAAGAGAGCCACCTTTGTGACACTGAAAACTCAGACTTTAAGCTGAACATAGCTGGCTAACTCATTAATCTCACTCTGTAGTGCATCCCTCTGGTTTTAGGTAGTTTTGACCAATTAATCCTCCTAAGTCTAAGTCCTCATGGATGATCAGAAGCATTTCCACCCCTGTCTTTTAGAGAAAATTAGAATCATAATTTAATGTTTGTCACATAGAATCTTCATTTTTCACATCTGATTTCCAAGATTATAGAGATTCTTTAAAAGCCAAAAATCCTCACATTTTGATACCACAGGGCTAAGGTTTAGTTTTTAGGGTCACTTGTTATTATTGGGGACTGAGTGACCTTACGGCCATCGGCTATCGTCTGCCAACAATTTACCTTTTTATTGGGTTTATTGTCATGAACTGAAGTCTATGAACAGCATTCGTACATAGGTGTCTTTACAGTCCAGGTGTGTGAGGGCCAGATGGAGGGTTGTGGTGATGGCATCGTCTGTAGAGCGATTGGAACGATACGCAAACTGCAAGGGGTCCAGTGAGGGTGGTAGTTGTGATTTGATGTGCCTCATGACGAGCCTCTTGAAGCATTTCATCACGATGGGTGTGAGTGCGACGGGACGATAGTCGTTGAGGCAGGAAACTGTAGACTTCTTGGGCACAGGGATGATGGATGTCGTCTTGATAAAATCAGTAGTATGAGTTGCTCAGTGGGTTGAGTGCAGAGCAGTGAAGAAGTAAAGTGTCAATTAGCTTTTTGTTACCAATGTATGCTAGGCTGGTAGCCAAAAATCTTTCTCAAGGTATTATCCTGAAATTATCCAATGGACATTGTGGAAACATGATTCAAATTGGACCATATTATTTACTCATTACAAAATTACTGTTCATTCTAACAGCCTACCTGGTGTTTTCCATCATAATTATAGCTTTCTCTATTATCACTTTCATGGTTTTTTGCCCCATTATTAGTCTATAATAAAAATTCACCATTTAGTCATCAATATATTGTCATTATCATAATCATTATACCTTGTTCTCTTGACATTAGCTCATCATTACTTTACAATAAATTTAAGTACTGTCAGTTACTTACCCCAGTGACTTCTTGGAGTAATACCCTAATATTTCTGATATTTTCAAACTGTTGTCTGTTTAGGCTGCCTCCCACAGGAAGGTTAAACAGGATGCTTGAATAAAAATGCTTTTAGAATGTTCTGGGGAAAGGTATTGATGTAAACTAAAGGGTACTGATTATTGCTGAGTTTACTGTAGTTCACTTTTCTCACACGGTAAAAGGGAAAAACAAATTAAATATTTGTACATTTTTTCCAAGAGATTCAAATGTGGTTTTCCAGCTAGATGAATATTTCAAGCAGAAAGTCTTTGAGAGAGTGCATTTGAGAGTCAGTGCATGTTGTGTCTCTCTACAATGGGTTTGGTGGGCTCCATGCTTGGAGCACTTTGGCTGCAGAGTGGCAGAGAGAGAATGGCCTCCGTCCAGCTGAGATAATGGAATTGGTGTGTTCTCCCTGAGCTGTGCTCCTGGCTGGAGTTAATTCTGTTAATAGCAGGAGCTTCCACAGTCAAACCCTTTCGCTGGCTTGGGCAGCGCTCAGAGAGCACAAGAGGTGGCTTCTGTAACATGGGTGATGGATGTATAATGGATTAACTGGAAAGTGGCACATGCAACTTACAATTGTTCTCAAAGCTTTTAATGTGTAATCATAAAAAGACTTGGCTCTCTATGTTTAAATATTCCAAATTTATGCAATTCTGAACATATCACAGTATTCCTATATTTGGAGCATCTTTGTAAGCCTGAGCCAAACACTGTTAACATCAGAAGTTTTTTGACAAGACTGAAATACACACACACACACACACACACACACACACACAAAAACACACATACATACATAGACACACACACACGTGTATTTGTAATTGTAGTTCTAATACATATTTGATGTAATTTATACAAGCAAGGAAAGTAGCAACAGATGGGAAAAGAGCACAGGTGACAATCAGGGGCAGGAAGCAAAACTGAACACAATGCATGGAGTACAACCAGTAACGAAGTAAAACGGGAAGTGAGAAACAACTGAGAATGCAGACATGACAACTTGACAGAAGGACATATCACAAAGGATGATGCCTAGGAAACTAATAAGAAACTAAACACAGGAAAGGCAGTAAATAGAACTTAAATACAATACGCAGGACGGGAGAATAGGAAAAAGCAAAATATAACAGAAACTCAAAACCCAGACAGCAGACTACAATAACCCATACTAGACATAAACAGGACTGGAACTAAGGCTCAAGCATAAACAGGGAATACAATAAATAGAACATAAGAACAAAGACACCCAAAACAAGAACATAAAAAACAAGAATACAAAACCCAAGACAGACCATAAAACTGAAACTGCACAGAGAGCAGAAAAACAGGGTCTCAGATTTGATGTAAAGAAAATAGAAGGAAGCTAAAATAAGAGACAAAAACAAAACTGTATGAAACACAGAGCAATGTACATAAAGAGAAAAAAACAAACAAACACCTAAGAACCTAACAAAACTCATTCCCACAATGACAAAAACCCATGGACCACGACACACAACATACTTTCCGGTTGGTCAAAGCTCTCAAAGACAAGTGTACCAATGAGCCAACATAGCCAGCATGGTTTGTGTATGATGAAACAAGAGTGTCAGCATCTCTGACATAGCATGATTACCTGAATATCGGTTAGAATTATAGGCCTCTGTAAATGTGGTTGTTGTAGTAACAATGCAAATCTGTCCCTTTGTTCTCTTGCTTATAGCCTAGAAGTGCATTGACATGCATAGTGTGATTTCCATAAATATGTATCAATGACAAATGCCAGCTGGGTAGATTAGTGTGCAGTTTTGATCGCTGTCACACCCATTCTCTGTCAGCTGGAGGAGAAGCTATAAATGAGGCTCATTGTTTTGGGCTTAGGTCAGAATATGAATTCTGCATGATATGTACACTCTAGAGAAGAAATCTCCTATAATCTTCACCTCGAGTTAATTACTGAAGACAAACATTATGGATCGCCAGAGACTCTTATCACTGTCTGCTTGAATACAGAGGAGATTTGCCCCACATCTGATATGATTTTAAACTAAATAATCATTGCAACAAAACAATCTGTTTGCCCTATTGTCAAATTTATCCCCTTTTCCATGAGTCAATCTGAAGGAGATAGCTGTACATTCTCACTAATTACAGCAATTATTACTCAGTGATGATATAACAAGCTCTCAAACAATTACCCCTTTTCCCCATCCTCTCTTGTCTCTTCTTCCCACATAGTCTCAGTAGAAGTGTTTCATTGCACAAATATATGCTTGCTATTTATATTAGTTAGTAAGGAAAAGCTACAAGCATATCATTCATAATACTGTATTCTAGCATGGAAACCAAACAAGATCATCACCCGGGAGCCAAGCTACTTCCTGCTAGCACAAGATGTTGAGATGGTGACATTCTCTAGTCTGCAAAATTTACAAGACTGCTGACTAAACTTGAGCTTATGGCTTACATACACAGAAAAAATATACTGCCTCTAGTGCAGAGAGGCACCCACCTTTACTGTAGCACTTTAGTGACTCTACTTTCACTGCAGAAGCAAGGTTCAATAAGCTAGAATTCTTAGTCCTGATTTAACAGGGTATATTTACTAAAAATATATGACTATTTAAAGGAATAGCTGTTGAGGGAAGTTATAGGTTATGTGAAATAACACTCACAGCTGGGAGCTACCATGTACAAACACAAGAGTCTTGTCTTGTTGGCCTCAGAGCAGATCTGCTACTGCAGTTTCTCCATGTCTTGCTCAGTGCCCTGCTCAGGGGCATTTCAGCTATGGTGGATGACAGCAGTGAGGTCACTCTATCAGATTCTTGACCATATTTGCTGCTACAGAGCCAGCTCCATTTTTAGCACAGAGCTTGTTTTCAACTCTGACCATTGCTGCACCATGGATGAAAGAGAGATTTTTTTTCTGTACTTTAATGCAGTATTATTAAACTTCAGCATAAGAGTTGTTTAGAAAACAATTTTGAAGAAGTGATTCCTATCTGGGAATACTTGGATTCTCCTCAAAGTTCTCATTTCCAGTCAGTCTCTGTCTCCAGCCAGGATTTTGTGTGCCACATGCCAGAGACTGTTGAGGGCCTGTGGAGGAGTGAAAAGTGAGTACAATGGACAAAGGCATGTGTGGCACCTTACATCCATTTCTTCTCTACCTTGCAGCTATTATTGTAGGAAAATGCTGTCGACAGCTTTTGCACTGCACATGAATTCTCAAACAATAGGAAACTTGCCTTCCTTTCCTACATGGAAATAGTGATGTCTGCAGACTTAGAGGAAAGATCTAGATCAGCAAGGATTAGGAATAAAAGATCCCTAGATCTTAAAACTCACGTTTATTACTTGAGAATATAGTACTGCATCGTAGCTTTCAGTAAATATGTATTTAGGCATTTTTTTGTACATGTTATCGTGTGGGATAAAACTCGATTTACTGCAGCTGACGACTTGTGAGGTGTCTTTGTCTTAAACTACAAACTCTCTGATATTTTTCTTATTGCACAGTTGTGCAATGGGGTCTCCCACTCCTTTTTCTATCCTTGTTAGAGCCAATTTGTCTGAAGGGAGTAGTTAACAGCATGGTAAGAGATGTTAAGTTTCCTCGCAATTTCTCACATTGAATAACCTTCCTTTCTAAGCACTACAATAGACTGACAGGTCAGGTTTTGAGCCTGTAAACAAACAAACAACTGCTGAAGCTTCAGATACTAAACTAACCTAAAGAATGTCACGCTCCCTTTTTTGCTCCCCTATTAGTACAATGGTTTACAGCTATGAAGCACAATTGCAAAAGGGTTTTCTAATGATCAATCAACCTTATAAAATGATTAACTTGGATTAGCAGCCTTATCAGGAGATTGATGCAGATGACTGACAGTTGCTGATAATAGGCCTCTATGCAAAAATGAAGACCATTCTTTAAAAATCATCTGATTAATTTCAATTGTTTGTGAAATGGATACAATTGTTTGTTAATTGCATGAAAATGTGTGTTTCATTGGAAAAAAATAAGGACAATGATCTAAACATGCCAAAGCAACACTCGAGTGGGTTAAGGGAAAACATGTTAATGTGTTAGAATGGCCTAGTCAAGAGAATCTGTGGCATGACTTAAAGATTGCTGCTGTAATTGCTACAAAAATGTCAGAAGGTGGCTATACAAAGCTACATATGCACAGAACTTCACAAATTTGGGCTATTTTGTGCTAAACTTTTGCATTAAAAACATTTAAATTACAATTTGATATGCAATGAATAAATACATAAAACAGTTGCAGTGCTACTACAGTTAGGGCAGGAGCTTCAACCTTGAAGGCAGTTATCAACAAACATCAACAAATCCTTATCTACTGCCAGTCCTGAGCAATCCCATTTTAGTATGACTGACAAAGGAATTAGTATACTTGCACTGATGAACAACTATCGTGATAAAAGAATTGACTGTTGAATGTGTGCTGTAGCTGCTTGGTTTGTTTTGGGTGTTGCTTGTAGTTGTCACTGTGTAATCTTTTTTCTTTTTACTTGGTCATGTAACAGTGGACCAACTTTTTATCCTCTCAAAGATGTTGAAGGAGTTGCTCTAATCTATAATCTATAATCTATAATCACCAGCAGAGATCGCAAATACAGGTGGCCAAAATGAGCTTCTTCCAAAGGGTGTTTGGGCCTCGCTTAGAGATAAAGTGAGGGGAATGCTCATTTAGGTTGAAGGTCAGAGTAGAGCCACTATTCCTACACACTGACAGAAGCCAGCTGAGGTGGGCATCTGACCAGGATGCCTCCTGGATGTCTCCTAAGTGAAGTTTCTGGCACAGACCCAGGACATGCTGGCACGCTAAAGCACACTGGTATACGTCGTAGTATGGTGAGGTCACTGAAAAATTTTAAGCACACACAAAATTTCTGATGTGTATGGCTCATACATCCCGCATACATGGGCCATAAGTTGTAGGTAAGTTATGTGATCACTGACACGAGTTCACACACATTATTTGTAAATTACTCATAAGTTGAAATACATCGAGATAATGTCTAACATACCCAAAACTTATTTCTAACCCATGAGTAATGTGCTTTGAACCCATCCGTAACTTGTATCGAACTTATCTCAAATGCATATTGACATATGTAGATCTACTGTATTTGACATGTTTCGGAGGACCACAGCACTTACAGAATGTGTTTCTAACTTACAGCTACCGTATAATGGCATATTGGCTGAGAGTAGGTGTCGGCCACAGAC
>VUQH01053613.1:0-11301 GCA_015106775.1 Etroplus canarensis | reverse complement strand
TGAAGGAAAGAGGTAAAAAAAAAAAAAAAGAGTGGGCCAAAATTCCTCCACAATAATGTGAGAGACTGATAAGTCATTAAGAAGCTAATTACTTCAAGTTATTGCTGCTAAAGATTGCACAGGACTATGCAGTCCCGTGAAAACGTTCTTGTTCACATGCATGCATATACAGTATAGGGTACACAAATATATACATTATGTACTAAAGATGGGCAGATTCCAACACTTGCTGAAGAAATTTCATGATAAAAAAGTGTCCTCATGAATGCATGTCCGCAGAAGTTCAGTATAACTTAACACACGGAAATAACATAAAAAGCAGTAAAAATTCAAATCAGCCCAACCCTAAGAGGTATAAAACTTTCATAAAGCCTTTTTCTTTTCTCCAAAGCTTATGTTGAATTGCTGCTTTTCTGTCCTTTGTTGTTGAAACAAAGATCGAAATGCCTTTTGACTTGGATCACAACATTGCTTCCCCTGTGCTCCTTCTTTTCTTTGTCTCCCCTCTGCTTTAAAACAGAGTCTGGAGGTTTTCTAATAAGCCTCATAAAGACAGCAGTTTCACTGTTGTGTCATGAGGGAGCAGGGTGCATTTCATGCTCTGTGGCTTTAGTGGAATAAACAGGTTAGTGGAGGGAATTTTTGCATCGGTTTTTCCCAGTCTGGCTGTAACTTTTGACCCTGTTATTCCACCATAAGATGCGACAACAGTCAGCTTGTCTTATGTGTTGTGCTAGAGGCAGCGTATACGTGTATGATAATAATAATATAACCGTGAGTGATAGCTTAACTTCTAGACGTGATGTCTTCAAGATGCATTCGCCAAGAATTATGTAAAAATATAACTGTCTTATCAGCCCAAATTAGACCAGCATCTGTAGAGACTCCTACTCTGCACATGTGGTTATACAGTTTCATGCCTAATTTCTAAAATTTAACTTGATGTCAGATATGTCAGCTCTCTATTGGAAATCTGGGCACACAGGGAATAACAATTTAGCCTTTCTCAAAAATTGCAGAAATCAAGTTACAACAGCTGGACTACTGAACAAAAAAAAATTCACATTAGCATTCCAATCCCAACAGCTCAACATTTTTAAACATTTAAACTCCTGATACTGTGCTTTAAATGCCAATAAGCTTCATTTATAACCATTTTTCACACATGAAAATTGCACAGATTTTGAAAAATGAGATTGATATATTTTTTGACAGTTTTTCTGTCTGTGAAGGCAGAAATAACTCAAGTCTCAGGCACATGAACACTACTTTAAATACCCTGAGTTTTTTTTCTTGGTGAGGGGTCTCACATGATGACACTCATTAGCTAATGTTGAAGGAATCAGCTTATTAGCGGTGTTATTTGCACATTACCTCAACCTGATATCACAGCTACTTTTTGCCAGGGAGCTGGCAGGTTAAAGACCAGTCGTGTACAATCTGACTGCATCCAGTGTTTACTTCCTTACATTCACCTAGAAAAGTTCAGAGCTGCAGGGCATGTGCGAAAACAGCTTATATACAGCCCCTATTCCAAAAAGGTTGGGACTGTGTAAAATATAAATTTAAGAAATGCAGTCATTTACAGATCTCATAAACCAATATTTCATTCACAAAAGAACCTAGAAAACATATGAAGTGCTAAGAGTGAGGCATTTTGCTATTTAATGAAAAACACTATCTCATCTTGAATTTCATGGCAGCAACACGTCTCAAAAAAGTTGGGACATGGCCATGTTTAACTCTCTGTAGCATCCCTTTTTCTTTTAACGGTCTATAATTATCTGGGGACAGAGGAGACCAGCTGCAGGACCTTTGGAAGAGGAATGTCATCCCATTCTTGTCTGATACAGGATTCCACTTGCTCAACAGTCCTGGGTCTTTTTTGTTGTATTTTATGTTTCATGATGTGCCAAATGCTTTCAGTTGGTGAAAGATCTGGACTGCAGGCAGGTCAGTCCAGACCTGGACTCTTCTCCTACGAAGTCATGCTGTTATAATAGCTGCAGTATGAGGTTTAGCATTGTCTTGCTGAAATATGCAAGGCCTTAGCTGAAAAAAGTTGTCATCTGGAGAGGAGAACACATTACTCTAAAACCTGTGAATACTGTTCATCATGGATGGTACCTTTCCAGATGTGCAAGTGGCTAATACCACAGGCACTAATGCACCCCCATACCGTCAGAGATGCAGGATTTTGAACTGAGTGTTGATAACAAGCTGGACGTTCCCTCTCTACTTTAGCCCAGAATTACAAAAAAGAATTTCAAATTTCAATTTGTCTGTCAACAGAACGGTTTCCCACTTTGCCTCAGTCCATTTAAATGAGCTTTTGCCCTGAGAAGATGGTGGCGTTTCTGAATCATGTTCACACGTGGCTTCTTCATTGCATGATAAAGCTTTAACCTGCATTTGTGGACGGCACGGCAAAATGATTTCTGGAAGTGTTCCTGAGCCCATGCAGTGATTTCCATGACAGAATCATGACTGTTTGCAATGCAGTGCCACCTAAGGGCTTGAACATCACCAGCATCTAATATTGGTTTTCGTGAGTGTCCCTTGCAAGCAGAGATGTCTCCCAATTCTATGAATCTTTTGATGATAATATGTACCGTAGATGATGGAATATTCAGTCTTTACAACTTTACCTTGAGGAACAATATTCTGAAATTGCTCCACAATTTGTAGATGCAGTTTCTCACAGACTGCTGAACTGATCACATTGTGCCGTGGTTTACACATTTGCATTTACAAGCAAAAGGTCACTGGTTCAATTCCAGGTGGGGGGACAAGTCCCTCTCACTATGCAGGGTTATGTCAGGAAGGGCATCTGGCGTAAAACCAAATGCGCTTTGGCAACCCCTTGGGAAGAATACAAGGGAGCAGCCGAAGGTACATCTTAGTTGCAATGTGTTCCTCCTTCTTTTTTTAATGCCATTTACCTTTCCAGCCTTTTGTTGCCCTTGTTCCCATTTTTTTTAGACATGTCTGCCATCAAGCTTGAGATGAACTAGTGTTTTTCATGAATTAATACAATGTCTAACTTTAAACATTTAATATGTATTCAATGTTCTTTTGTAAATAAAACATTGATTTATGAGATCTGCAAATCACTACATTGTGTTTTTATCGATAGTTATTTTAGCAATTCAGCCTTTTTGGAATTGTATAAACCTCTATTCATGTGCACAGCCTAAGAGGTATCCAAAATGAGAGCAAAAGCCCCCTGAGCTTGCTTCATTTTAGTTGAAGACTTGTTACAGTGAGCGTATGTGTTGATTGTTGACTGTGCTAACCACCGTACTTGAGCCAAGGTCAAGTAAATGAAGTACCTATGTATATGTGTGTGTGTGTGTGTGTGTGTGTGTGTGTGTGTGTCCTCACCCAATGTCTGACTCCCCTTCAGTAGTGAGAGCGCCAAACTTTCTGTGGCAGGTTTACCACAACAGCTTTGCATAACTACTTATCATGCTAATTAGAAATGATAATGATGCAGCTAAAGTACACTTTCCTCCATCATGTTGCGCTGCATGTGTTATCCAAAAACACCCCCTTGTTCCATTTGTTTGTCACTTCTGCGACTGTGTCCTGCTCACAAAGAAGAGAGGAGAGGAGCTTGAGGATGTAGCAGTGAAGCAGCTGCTGCTGTTCAGCTAATGCGCCGCGCATGCAACGTTTCCTGAGTGGACTCGGTGTTAGATGATAAATGAAATGCTTTAACTTGGTACCATGTAATAGCCTCCCACACTGGATACTGTGCAAGACTCTATTTTAATGAATGTAGAAGTCATAAGCCCTGTAGATAAACAGTAATCAGTTCAATTCAGTTTTATTTATATGTCGTCAATTCACAACAGAAGTCGCCTCGAGGGGCTTTACACTGAAAGGTAAAGACCCTATGGCATTAGAGAGAAAACTCCAACAATCAGACGGTCCCCTATGAACAAGCACTTGGCAACTGTGGGAAGGGAGAACTCCCCTTTAACAGGAAGAGACCTCTGGCAGAATCAGGCTCTTCTTTAACAACAAATACTAGTCAAAAACAGTTTTTAAGCAAACTGTTCGGCTACTAATTTCATATTTATATGAGCTGATTGGCACCAAGTCTTTGCAGTATGCTTATACATAGTTCCCACAGACACGTTTTTTGGTCACATGACCTCCTCAGCGACGCCAGCTATGTTGGCAAGCTGTACTTGTGCTGATTTAACGTTCCCGATCAAAATGGCGCAAAACGGCGTGAAACAGCTGAAAATTGGGTTCCTGATGATCTATTTCTGTTATATTCCTGTCAAAAGGCCAGCATTCATGCTGTGACCCCGGCGCGTTGCATTGACATTCAGGATGCTCTCACGATGTACGCCCGGTTGTGCTGCTCGCACTGCTGTGTTCAACCGATTACCTGTCGATGAAAGATTTTTTATTGGCGGTGAACTGATGTTGAACTGCCGTTCATCACGCACAATTTCTGTTGCATTCCCGGCATAGTCACAGCATTGCCGATAACAGCCGCTCAAAACGGCATCGATCGGCACCAGTGGAATGGGGGTCTAAGACGTGTACCATTATCTTGTGGTGGCACGCAGCTTTTATTACCAGTGAGCAATTCCAGGCCTACAAGTCACTGGAGGCGTACAATCAGTTTGTTAATGGTTGGGTTGGCCACATTTCCTTGAGTGTCCTGAACGCACAGCTGCCTGCAGCTTGCCTATAGCAATGGCAGCCACTCGTATGTTGTGACGTCATGTGGGAACTATGTATAGTGAATGTCTCATCTGCTCCTAATAAGCTATTCACATCAAGTCACATTCACTCAGGTGTATGGCTGTTATAACATGTTACTCATTTCTGTTACTCTATCACACTCATCACTGTTTGTGCAGCTCCTTCTAACATCCCTGCCTCCACCTCCTACATCACACGTGCCCTTATTGATTCATCCACGATTTAATGTTTATGTATGCTTTTATTAAGAAAAATTAGCTTCTTCAGTGGAACCCTCAACACTTTTCTTCCATGCATCAGAAGGGGAAAAAAAACCAAACAAAAGCACTGAAATCAGACATTATTGTATTATTCATCATCGGCTTATGCTTTGTTGCTCTTAATTGCCACTTTCCCTTGCAGTTTGCCGTGTACAGCTACCCTCTGCCACTCACTCTCACCGCGGTTCTTACAAACAAGAAGTATGACCGCGCTGCTTGTTCTGTCCTCGTGTTAGAACGAACAATCACCTGAAGAGCGATGGGGCTTTCAAGGCAGCCACTGTAAGTGGAAGAGAGGAGACTGGAGAGTGGGTAGCAGGGTGATGGTGGTGATGGCGGGGGCTCCAAGATTGGTTGCAGAGGCGAGATGAAAGGGATTCTTCACTCAGTCACAAACAAGCACACGTAGAGTACAGGCACACACTTCAGTCGTGCAGCAGACCTCAATATCCCCATGCCGAATGCTGGCCTGAAGTAAGTGAAAGTCAGAGCAATAGAAGGGAGGTGGTTCTATGTGTGCCTCTGTGTATATGAGGATTTTATTTTGACCAGTGGTGTTAGTCCAGTTCCCTCCCCCGTCTGCTCTCTTCTCTGTCTCTGCGAGACTGCTGATGGCCATGAACGCATACCAGAGGCTGGCCAAGACAGAAGATCTCATTGGAATAGCATTTTCCTGGCTCATCCTGAGGATCATTGAGGATTGGAGGATGTGTCGCGGAGGCCAGTAGAGACCCTCGGGGCATCTGTTCAAAGCGCCAGGGACTGGGACTGCTCTTTTGGCTGCCGTTCCTGGGGCGAGGCACCTTTCCAGGGAATTAGTAAAAGTGCAAGTTAGCTTGTTAGAACCAGAATGAGAGAGAGCGTGTGCAGGCACTCAACTCTCATGGGATGTGCTTTATTTAAGCGGGTCCAGCGGTAACCCTAAGACTGCAGCACTAAGCCAACAGGCCAAAGGTTTAAATACAGGCAGAGATGGCGGTATCAGCCATAGAAATAGGAGAGAGAGAAAAAGCACATATACATACTGTATGCTAACACACACACACACACACACACAGCAGGATTACACAGGCAGACTAATCACGCTAATCATACTCTTTCCTCATTATTTCCCTTGGGTAAGAGAGAATAAGACATCTTTGGTGAATTTGGGTCACTACAAAGAGATTATATGTGAACCACATTCTCCTCTGTCCCCTCCTGTCCTCCGTGCAATACAAACAGCCACATTATTGAAAACAACAAATATTTTTGGCAAAACAATTCCCCCAGCAGGCTGGGAGCCTTATTGCCTTGGACGTCCTCTCTCAGCGGCGTGTGGGGGTTTAGAAAAAAAAAAAAAAGATCTGCGATCCGGAGCCTCGTTCCTCGTTGCTTCTTTAATTTCCTTCCTCAGAGCTCCTGTGCTGAAAAAGAGCCAGAGAGCATTATTGCTGTGATTATTCTGCCACACTACAGTACGTAGGAAAGAGCAGTGGAAAAATGAGGTCGCAGTTGCGACCATATCTGCCATAACTGAGTACTAGCCGCCCCTATGGACTAACTGATGGCTGCTGCTGTGTATGAGATTCACACTGGCCTCTGGCATCTGCCCTCATAACTGGACGGTTTGGGAGCGACGCAGAATGCAGCCTAGAGTTGAAGTTGCTCATCGCGCAGCCGCATCATCCGACTTGGGGTGGCGGGCTGGTCAGGGTCAATTGTTTCCAGGGCGACTGCATATAGGTTATTTATTTGAAAGTGGTGTTCAGCCCCACTGTGTCACATCTGAGGGAAAAAAAAAACCCCAGCAGCTTCAGAGTTTCATGGGCATAATGAATATCACAGAGGATTCAGTTACAGACAAAATTCACTCAGAGGTAATTTGATACAGATAACCTTTTCTACTGTGATATTTTGATTAGATAAATAGCAGTTGTGCCTCCCAGCAGACTTTAGTTGTTCCTGTACTGTGGAGGTTGATGGGATTTAAGCCACTTGAAATGACACTGGCAAAAAAACCCAAAAAAAAATCATGATGCACATGTTTAATACACAGCATGAACCATTTTTATTCTATTTTTTATTCTAATTTAACCTCAAACTAAAGCAGTATGCATACCCAATGTTGCATAATGATAATTACACATACATACTGGTGCAGTCTTTGCACAAGGTACACAGTTCTGGTTCTTGAGAGAAAACATTTTAGCACTGAAAAACAGATGAATTACCAAACGTTCCTTGTCCTTACTTTGCATTACTGGTTTGCTGGTGTCCAGTGCCGATGGAGGACCAACTTACTGCCATCCATCTTTTGAAACCTAACCAGACACTCAGAGGCTCAGAAGAACGTTCAGAATGAGAGCGATCATACTGGCTGATATAGGTAATTGTCTCAGTGATGTATAGATTATCTGAAAAGAGGCCAGGTGTAGGGTAATGACCAAATAAATAAAATGAAAATGCCCATTTATTTCCAGGGGTGTCAAAATGGCAATTCTGTCAAAGGCGCTGACAGACCCAAGGTGTCCTTTGGCTTCAGTGCTTGGCTGCACCGGGTTATGACAATAATGAGATGGGTCTAACTTGCCACATATGAATGCTTGTTAAGGACCCCAGTGCCGCTCATCTAAATGCACCGGGTAGCCATAGGGACCGGTTACGTGTGAACAGTAGCCCCCTTTTTCAGACTAGTTGTCATTTAATGAAAAAACTCATTTTTATTTGCTGCTATTTTGCCATCTGAGATAAAGATTGAAAATACCATTTTTAAGCCAGCTTTGATGACTGAATCTTAAATCTGAGAATATGAAGAATATATTGCCCTTTGTAAACAAAATTAAATTAATCTGCAGCCGTTGCTAAGACTTTAGCAAAGCAGATCATAAAGTTATGAGGGCAGTGTTTACTATAATAACAGATAAGTGACCAGGAAGGTCATTTTGCTGTTCAACTGGCCTTCTAGCAAACAGAGAAGATGCCCCCTGCTGGCCATTAGAAGAAATAGAGGTTTAAGGCACTTACATATTTACTTGACTTTTCAAAAACTGCATCCATCTATATGCAACCAATGACTGTAGACAAGATGAAGAAGAAGAAGAGATACTTTATAACCCCAATGGGGAAATTACACAACAATTTTTCTCCACACACTAATGATGACACATCCATTCACACAAACAGAACTGCAACTGATGAGAGAAAGGCCATTTTACAGGTGTCAAGGAGCTCTATGGGGGTTTGGTGCCTTGCTCAGGGGCACCTCGACAGTACTCGGGGGGGGGTTAAGTCAACTCCTCTCTAAGCCTCCAGTACACCTCGTGTAGGTCCGTGGTGTGTCTTGTAATGGCCTCCAATCTCCAATCTTCCTCCTCCACAGGCGAGTTTCAAACCAGGGCAACTCCACAGCCTTCTGGCTCCCAACCAGTCACCAACACATTGAGCCACTGCTGCCCAACTTGATGGCTCTCCAAAAATGAAGCCAAAATGCCTTTATCGCCCCTAGGTGATTGGCTACAGCATAGGTCCTTAGTCCTGCTTACTCTATGTTGTGCATGGGGGGGAGGTCAAATGAAAATAAATGAGATCTTCTCAGATACATTTTTCCCAAAGCTGATTTCTCTTATCATGCTGATCTGGGTTCAGGTGGTCTCCTTTTTCATGTTTGTTGTGAATTAGTAATTCAGTGCTGTAAATTAGGGCGTAACCTCATGATTGGCACCTCTGATTCCTCATCTGATGTATGTCTGTTCGGAAGGCATGGTCTACATTACAACCCATAGGATGCATGGGCAAAAGTTAGATATGGCGACTCCGCCCCAAATCATTACTGTGCATACACTGGCTGCACAATTTCACACAATAGTTTTTTCAAACACAAGCTGAAAATGCTGGTTTCCGGGTGTAGATGCCACATGTGAGACATTCATCCACTCAGGTGCAGCTTAGCTTTTGCAGAGTTGTAAGAGACTGAAAAGCACTTATCTAGAATCACTAACTAGGGGCTCACCATCAAGCTGCCAGAAAGCGTGAAGCAAGGTGGTTCCTCCCGACCAAACACCATACCACGCCACCGGTTGTAAAGTGTCATATCTTTACCTGTACCACTTTTGTCCTTCCGCTGAAACTCATTTAAGTAGGTTTGGTGCCAGTGTTAATTTTGTTGACGAAAATTTTTCGTCATAGTCTTCGTCAACGACATTTTTTGTCTGACGAATACGAAACGATAACTTAATAAAAACTACCGCACAGGGATAAAAACTTTGATGAACGTTATTGACATTTTCGTTGATGAATAAAAACGAGATGAAAATACCTGTGGGGTCAACATCCAATCAGAAGAACTGTTGGTGTCATAAGGCGGGAGGAAACACGGAGAGATCCAATCAGAAGACAATGTCTTGCATAATGAGGCTTCACACGCTTGGTTACCCGCTAAACAAACAGTTTCCATGTGTTGCAGTCCGCGATGGAAGTAAGAAAATGTCCACTCCGGGGAGAAAAAGAAGAGCCCACATATGGACACACTTCAAATACGATGTGAACCAAAGCAAGACATTGTGTACACCGTGTGGAGCAACTATTAGCGGTAAAAACACAACAAACTTGAAGCGACATTTGCAGACAAGGCACCCTGAAATCCACGCAAAGGTAAGCATGCAAACATTATGTCTAGCTTTTTGTGTGCTATTGCGAGGTTAAAGTTATGTTTGGAGACCTAAATTGCCCATTACTTTGATATGGTAATCAAAAAATAGCCTGAAACATTTTAGAAAATAAAATGAATGTTATGAAAAAAGTAAAAACTTTTTTTCTTTTACCCGCTATTTTTCCAACAGTTGCAGAAGCCTCCAGATGATGACAGCGGGCCACCGGGTGTAAAGAAGGCTAAAACTACTCAACAGAGTATTTCAACAGCATTTCAAAGTGTCTTAAAATACAAGAGTGACTCAAAAGAGCAGCTGAGCAAAGAGGAAGCAATAGCTAAATGGATAGGAAGGACAGGATTACCAGTCACTACTATTGAAGATGAGGACTTTATTCTCATGATGGAAACTGTTGATAAAAAGTTGACTATTCCAAAGAAAACCAAATTGGACAACTTGATAGACAAACACTACGAAGATGAAAAACAAAAATTCAGGAGGCGATTGGCTGCTGCTCGGAGGATATCTATGGGAATTGACTTGTGGACAAAAAAGGGACTGACTGCTTCATTCCTGGCTATTAGTTCATGCTATTTTTGTGTTGAACAAAATAAACCAGAGCACATTTTGTTGGCTCTTGAACAGGTAGCCCATCCACACACTGCACAGTCAATCAAAGCTTGTGTGGATAAATCTCTGCAAGAGTGGGATATACCAACTGAGAATATCATCGCAGTGATAACAGACAATGGGAGTCATATGGTGGCAGCATTTAAAAACACAACTTCAGAGGGAGAAGACGTCACCTCTGATGATTCAGAAGATTTCCCAGTGATGGAAAGTGACTCTGAGCCTGAAGCTGATGAACTCAGGTGAGCAATTATCTTAAACCTCTTTTTATCTGAGTCTGATTGCATGAATAAAGTTGGAGTATGTTTGTGGTATTTGGTTTCTTTTGTACTTTTAATTTATTATTTTAAGTGTCAAATAGAATATTTTTAAAATATTTGTTAATTTGTGTTTGTTCTTGTTATTAAGGTACCATAATGTTAACATGGAACGGATACTGTGTGTGGTGCACTCCTTACAACTTGTGGTCCACCCGATGCAAAAGGAGGCAAGTGTCAAGAGACTCCTGGATAAAACAAGGTCGGTGGTGAAGCTCTTTCGCAAGTCATCTATTGCAACACAAAGGATCTTGGATGAGTGTGGTCTTATTGTCATAAATGACTGCCCCACACGCTGGTCAAGCACATATAACATGATTGTGTGCCTCCTCAAAGTGAAAGACTCAGTCTGCCAAATAGCAAATGACATGGGTTGGGACAGCTTGCTCCCCAGTGAGTGGCAAAAGCTTAAGTCATTGCATGAACTACTGCTGCCATTTGCAGAACATACACAAACCCTTCGGAGTGACACCATGTCCATGTGCCTGGTTGTCCCTGCTCTCCTTGACCTGCTCAGCCACCTTGATGACTTTGAAGAGAACACCAGCTATCGAGACCTTGGTACTCTTGCAGAGAAAATGAAAGTAGGTATAAACCTTCATTTTGCATACATCTTGGATCCCACTGATGAAAAGTTCTCACCACTTGCAGCAGCTGCCTGTTTTGTCAACCCCGATGTCTGTGAAACCCTTGTTAATGTAACTAATGACAATATTCAGGAACTGCTCAAACAGGCAAAGG
>VUQH01053609.1:1869-26770 GCA_015106775.1 Etroplus canarensis | reverse complement strand
GTTTGGAAAATTATTTTTTTTTTTTGTTTTGTTTTTTGTTGGGGGGGGAGGGGGGGGGGGGGGGGGGGGGGGGGGGGGGGGGGGGGGGGACCAGAGGGAGCCAAGGACTCCACGCTAAACTGGAATCACAGAAAATTTCTGATTTACTAATTGACTGATGTGCAGTTCAGTCAGCTGCCTTGAAGGTGTAAATAATTCTGTGTATATTCAAATGGCAAAACTGAGAGCGAGCGGGGCGGATATGGAAAAGCACATTACAGGATGCT
Organism: Etroplus canarensis; assembly: GCA_015106775.1. NCBI lineage: Eukaryota > Metazoa > Chordata > Actinopteri > Cichliformes > Cichlidae > Etroplus > Etroplus canarensis. Next base: position 26,504 of record VUQH01053609.1, on the reverse strand, counting down.
TCTCCCCAGGCCACACTTTTCTCTGGTGATTCTAATTTCCAGCCTTTTTATTTTTACGTTTTCACTCCGTCTCTCTAAAGGGGTGAGACTTTGCTGTTTTAGCACATAATCACAGATAATCAACTGGAAATTAAAAACAAAATGTCATTTTTTTTTTTCCCCCTCTCCCTGCCACTGCAGAGAAAGCGGCCGCTCAAAGCGGTTCATCACCGAGGCACAAAACATTCCTGCAGCTTATCACATAAGCAGTTGTAAGTCATTTAAAATTTTATCTCCTTTCTTTCAAGATGTAAGATCAATTGACAGAACACTCTGAAGTCTAAACCACTAATGCCTCATTTTTTGAACAAAGCAGTTCAGATGCAGACAGACCTTGTTAGCTAAATTTAGCTGTAGGTGAAAACGGGGGGGGGGGATTTAACAAGCTCCCCATTTAAATGACTAAAACCAATTATGCAAACATAATTAGTATTCCATAAGAAAACTAAAGGCACATGCAGCGTGGGGAGAGCTGCTTACCTCATAGAAGGTTCCAGGAACTGAACAGCTGGTGGAAAGCGTTCAGTCACCTCCTCCCACAGCTTCAGACCCCATCATTACACTCAACTTCTGCTTCCTGTGGGGATTTTAACCCAACGTAAAGAAAGTGACGAGAAACGTTTAAGATCAGGCTTCAAACTTTCCGTTTTCATAAAGCTTATAGTTAGGGTTTAGTTATGCTAGTAGGTGTAGGCTGCTGGGGGGCCTCTTATGACGGGCATTTCTTCTCCACCCACCTCCTTTCACTCCCCATGCATTTATCTGTTACTGCTGCATGTCATTAAATGTCGAGGCAGATGGCTGCCCCTCCCTGAGCCTGCTTCTGTTGGAGGTCTCTTCCTGTTGACAGGGAGTTCTTCCTTCCCACAGTCACCAAGTGCTGCTGATAGAGGATGGTCTGATTGTTGGGGTTTCCTCTCTGATACTGTAGAGTCTTTATCTTACAGTGTGAAGCAGCTTGAGGTGACTTTTGTTGTGAACTGGCGCGGTGGATCAGTGGTTAGCACTGTTGCCTCACAACAACCTGTCCTCGGTTCAAACCCAGGTAGGGCCCTTCTGTGTGGAGCTTCTCCACATGCTTGCGCCGGTTTCTCCTGCCATTGAAAAACATGCTAGGGTAATGCTGTCCATCATCCCTCACAAAAGAGGTTCTCCATCTCAAAAGTTCACTTCCTGGATAAATAAAGGTTAATAATATAAGTAAAATTTAACTGCATTTCTTCCATCCAGGACCACCCGGGTAATGTTCCCACCAGATTCCACATCTGGAGTTAGTCTTCATCCGGCTGCCCACAGGTAACACCCACATTCTGATGATTCTTCAGGTCTGCCGTCTCCTCTGCTCACACGCATGATGATGAGATGTGTGGAGAAGAAACTACAACAAAGGAATTCCAGACTATTCAGCAAGAGAACACCTGAAGGACATCAGGAAGTCAACGGCAGGCTGTGACAAAGGGGGAGACAGGAGGGGGGGAGTCACCAGGGATGAGAAACAAGAGGGCCATGAGACACAGGTGTACCTAATCAGCACAGGTGAAGGCGGTCAGACAGACGAGACCTCCACTGCTCGCTGGAGGACAGAAGGTTATTGTGTTGAGTTGTTCTTTCATTTCTCTGAACATTTGTAGCCTTCATACTGAAATAAAAAAATTAAATTTCAATATTTGGTCAACAAAAATGTAGCCTTGTCTGTCTGCTCTGTCCACTGCCTGCTGTCTTTAGTCCTCTGAGGTATGGATTTCTAAACCAATAAATAAATAAATGAAATTTTAAAAAAGAAAAGTGACCAAGGAAAACAGAATTTAATTGTGCGTGCTGTAATTGCCAATTCTTTCATTCCTTTAATTGCCAACTCTGCTGGCTTATCAGTACAGTCAATCTGTGGGTGGACTTTAGTCAAGTTTAAATTGAAACCTCACTATTTTTACTATTTAATAGTTTTTAATGCTATTAGACTGCTTTATTCTGTATTTAATATCAAAGTAGACTACTTTTATTTAGACTAATTTGCACAAACACAGATAGGAGCTTTATAGCTGCTTTGTTTCAACAGAAACATGTTTTTTAATGAAAGTACAAAGTTAAAGAACCAAAAATCTTAGATGGGGCGCTGCAGAGAAGCCGAGTGTTAAAGGGTTTAATTACTGACACCTGTTAGAAATAAGCTATTCACTGTATAATTTATGCTTTATACTGAAATTGCTCAAAAATGGCTCTTTTGATGGTACAGGTTGCCGACCTCTGATTTAGACAGTAAGAGTTTTATATTTAGATTCATATCTAATACACTCACTGACCACTTTATTAGGTATACCTGCCTCACAGAGAAAAAGTGAAAATATCCACCCATGTCCATCCCTTTATGACCACAGGGTACCATCTTCTGATGGCTGCTTCCAGCAGGAAAACACAGCATGTCACGAAGCTCAGATCATCTCAAACTGTCCTCAGATGTCCTCCACAGTCAGCAGGTCTCAGTCCAGCAGAGACCTCTGGGATGTGGTGGGACAGGAGCTTCTCACCGTGGATGTTCAGCGACTGTGTGATGCTGTCACGTTGATATGGAGCGACATCGCTGAGGAGCGTTTCCAGGTGTGATGGTAAAATGGTGTTCAACCTGGCACCAGCAAGGTGTACCTAATGAAGTGGCTGTGAGCATCACAAATCATAAATTAAGTTGAGGTATGCCCCAATTCCACTGGATTAACGGGCGTTAATCTTGCCCATCGCCACTGGATGAGGACGAGTGGTCATTTACACGAGTGCTTTACTAAAGTACAGGTTCAATGTACTCGTTCTTTATTTATTTCTGGTTTATACTACGTCCTGCACTCCCTAATATTTATTTGAAAGCTACCCAGGACTGCAGCGATGCAGTAATGTTTATGATTATGAGAAATGCCATTCTAGAGTATTTTTACTTTAATTTAATTATACACAGAAACAGATGCAATGTTTGCTTTGAGAGTGTTGATGGAGAAGTATGGAGATCATTTTTTACATCAATGTTATTTCTGATTAAATATTCTTATTTTATTCTTATTTCTGTGCAGCATCCCCCATTTTAAAAATAAAATTAAAAATATCTAGAGAAGGGAAAAAGTCCTCTGCACGGCTCCATCACATTTTACTACACCGGCTTTCTTCACTCTTTATTCGAAGCTACTTTTCCTGATCTGTTTAGAAAAATTAGGACCACATGAAGTACAGTACTGGATATTTGCAGATCCAACTTTCACAGTGATACCAAATGTCTGCAGCAGCCTCAGGACGCTGCAAGTCCTGCAGGGAGCACAAATTCGAATTCAGCATAAAATTAACTATATACAGCAAAAATGATCTAAACTTCAATTTTTATTTGCAGCTTCAAATGGACTGGAACTTATGTAGTGCCTTTATTTTTATTTCTATTTATAGTGGATTTTTATAGGGACAAGCGTGTTACATAAAGCATTTATAGCCTGGGGTCGTTTAAATGCCTGCTGCTGATTGGCTTTTAAAATATACTAGAAAAAAATCAATAACACACAATCTATAAAATAAATGCACACATTAAAAACACAGAGCTCAAACTGTAAAATATTAACAGATAACACGGCACAGGGAACAAATAATAGAATAAAATACCATAAAACACAAGGCAGCACATTATTCATGACCACACGACTGATTCTGTTTTATAGTTTGATTTTTAAACGATTCAGTCAGGATCTGGTTTGAGTTCTGCAGCTCAGGAATCCACATGTTGATACTGCGACAGGGAATCCTGTTTGTCCAGATGAAGTTTCCAGTTTCCAGTGGATTCTCCGCGTGTTCCTGAACCCAAAGCTTCAAGAGGAACCGTGAGGTCACCGAGGACCTGGGAGGCTGCTTATGTAGCCACTTGTTCATAAGTTTTAGATTAAGTCAATGTGATAAAATAGTCAAAACTTAACATATTTAATGTCTTTAGAACACGGTCATGGTGCGACTTTACTGGGTTTTATCTAAAACTTTTAACTGCCTAACTGTGCGTCATCATGAGAGGCCTCGTTGTTGAGGATCCCGCCTGTGACCAAAAGGTTACAAAATATTTAAATAAGAAAAACATCATAAAGCACATAAAAGTCTCTGGAGCACAAAACGGCAAACAGTCTCTAATGAATCATCTCTTTAACTTCATTCTCAAGTTTAAATCTAGAATTAGGCCAGGATATTTTACCTCTGAAACCCGTTCTATGGATTTTACATCATAATCTTTAGCTCTAACTTATTTTCTTCTTTTGAGGACTGAGCACTGGAAGGAAAGTAATTAATGCTGAGTTTTTGAGCCTGCTGCTGATGAGACAGTTACGAGGAAACAGACACAAACAGGTCTAGCAGTTTCATATATCACAGTATCATCAGCATACATCTGAAAACCTGCTCCAAGACATGACTGTGGGAGGTCATCTATGTATAAATTAAAGAGAAGTGGACCGAGAACAGACCTCTGTGGAACACCTGTTTTAGAGGTTCTAAGCGTTATTCATCCTTCACACAGTGTTGCTTTTTAATTCTAAGCCTTTAGTAGGATTTAACTTTCAGACAGATGCCTCCTAGGTGAGGTGTTTTGGGGATTTTCCACCAGGAGGTGGTGCTGTGGCAGACCAAGGACGCACTGGAGGGATTATATCTCTTGGCTGGCTTGCGAACGCCTTGGCGGCCTCCTGGAGGAGATGGAGGAGGTGGCCGGGGAGAGTCTCTGCTCAGGCTGCTGCCCCCACGACCCAGACCTGGATAAGTGGAAGAAAACGTTTGGATGACAGAACTTTCAGACACATCAGGAGCAGTTTGGGGTTTACACTCTGGCACGTGAGCTGGAGGAGCTGGGCATCAGACCACCGACCTTCTAACCTGCTTTGCCTCCTGAGCCACAGCAACCACATATGGCCAGATCTTTGCACGTGCTGCACCGACAGATCTAACGAGCGTTACTGAGCAGCTTTCGTCAAGCTTTTTCAGCCACGCTGGATGTTGAGCATATTTGTTACACCTGGTAATAAAACATTTCCTCATATTTTCTGCCACTTTAAATAAACAAGCAGATATGTAACTTGGGTAGTTTTGCCAAATCTCCAGTCAGAGAGATTTTCAGCTTCAGGGCTTCCTTCCAGAAAAAAAATCTTCAGTTTCTTTTATATTATTTTCAGATTTCAGTCACAGTTTGATTAGACTTTGGTGAAAAAATGCTGAGGCTCAGGAAATGATTTTTATTTGTGTTTAAAAATGTAAACCACAGTTTACAGTAAGTGTCTGGCATAAAGCGTTTAAGATAAACTTCTCCCATGCGCACAAACATTATATTTTCTATCTTCTTCATTTATACCTGTGATTAAACTTAATTATACAGCACTCTCTAATGCCTCTTCAACATAAACCTAATTTAATTTTGAGTAATACGCTGTTTGCTTCTTGTGCACACTCTGCATAATAAAAATATACATTTATACCATTAATGCTTTACAAAAAAGGCACAGAAATGAAAATTAAAGTGTACTGTTCTTTCATATGTCGTTGATTATTACATTTATAAATATTACATTTAGAGCATTAAAAAGCTGAAGTGAGCGCCTTCAGTGCAGAGCAGCAGATCGCAGCTTTGTGAGAACATTTGGGTTTTAACTTGATCCGGCTGCAGATCCACCTCCGTGTTGAACAGCTTTGACAGAACACACAACCCAGGACACGGCTGCAGAACATCCCAGCTTTCCAGCAGGCTCACACTGCCCTCCAGTGCCCACGGAGGGAATCCAGCAGCAATGACAACCGCAAACCCCATCTGCAGGAGAGAGTGGACGTGAAAAAAATCTGACGGATAAAAACACAAAGAAAAGATTTTACTGAACGACTTCACTGGATTTAATAAAACCTGCACAGATGCAGAGGTTGATGTCTGCAGCCACCCAGTCCTCCTTCCTTTCAGTAACTCTTTTTGCTGGGTTTGGAACCGAGGACGGCTGTGGCTCAGGAGGCAGAGCGGCTCGTCGTCCAGTAGGAAGGTTGGTTCGATCCCTGGCTTCTCCAGTCTACGTGCTAAAGTGTCCTTGGGCGAGACACGGCTTCTGATGCGTCCGTCAGAGTGTGTGGAAGAGAACACGTGACAGAGCGGCGTTTCCCACCGTGTTTCCTGTGAAGACTCTGAGTGTTGCAGTTTCCAGCTGACGTTCTTGCTTGATGAAGAACTTCAGCTGCTCTGTGGTCCAGTGTCTGATTCTCCTCTTCATGGTGCTCCAGACGTTTCATGTAGGGTCAGTCAAACACACACTCTGTGTGTGTATCAATCATTGTCCTGCTGACATAAGTATGGACATCCTGGCAAGACACCTGGACAGCAGCAGGTGTCTCTACAATCCTCGCTGCTCCACAGTCAGTGGTACCTTCACACGCGTGCAGCTCAGCCACGCTGTGGGCACCGATGGTGAGAGGACTCCGAGTTCCCATCAGCATTTCTGCACAGGCGTGATGAATCACTATGTTGTTCACTGCGGACGCTGAAAACTGAAACTCCCTGCAGTCTCACGCTGAACATTGTTCTCTTCGAACCGTCCGACACAAATCAGGCCACAAAGGGCTGAGCCACGACCCTGAGCCTGCTGTTCCACCCGGTCATGATCGTCACCTGCTTAATCTTCCAAACGTCTGTTCCTCCAGTATTCTGAGCACTCTTCAGTCTTCTTCTAACCCGGCGTTTGTGCTGCTGCCATCAAGTCCTACATTTGTGAAGCTGGTCGGTAAAACGTCAGCTAAATAAAGGCTTTGCATGAATCAACACGTCAGAGACTTTGGGTTTTTATGGCATTCTGGTAAATATCTCAACTTTTCTGGGAAAGGGATGTTGAGTGAGTGCCACAAACGACAGATTTCTGTCGTTTTATTGTGAGTGTATGAAAATACACCGTGCCCATCGTTCCTGTCATTGACGTCATGTGAGCCACGTCTCCTGAGGCTGGAGTTTCAAAGCTTCCAGCCCTGGTGTGGCATAGACTGGTGTGGATGGAAATACCAAACAAGTTACCCACCCTGATGATGCTTTTCTCTGAACTTCATTTTAATCATTAATTGTGCTGCCCTGTTTTAAAACTAAAGCTGCAGTTTTATGAGATTCTGTTGATTTTGTGCACAAACATCCGTTTGGCCAGTTTGCCTTTTCTATAAAGCTGTTTCCACCCTTTAATTCATGTTAAAATCATCTCCAATCAGGATTTTCTGTCTTTGTCAGCCTAACACAACTTCACTTTTGTTCTTAAGACAGTTTATTGGTTGTTCTGATTCGCTCTGTCACAAATTCCAATGTTTTCTTCTGAAACATAGAATCTGCTGTGATCCTTTTAAAACACCAACATGTCTGTGCAGCAATTTAATTCTATTAATAAGGTTCCAGTTCACAGCAGTACTTTATATTGCAAGGTAAAGACCCTGCAATGACTGAAAGAAGACCTCATCAGTCACATGATCCCCCATGTGCAAGTGCCTGGCAACAGCGAGGAGGAAGAACTCCCTTTAAACAGGAAGGGGCCTCCAACAGAGCGAGGCTCAGGTGGGGGCAGCTGATTGGTGGTGAGGGGAAAGAAACACACCTCCAGACACGCAGTAATATATTTACCAAATTCAGGAGCTGATGTTTGATTTTAATGTATGGTGACTGTGATGTTGTAGCACTTTTAAAACATCATGAAACAGATGATGACTCCACGGACTGATGCTATATCAAATCAAATCAGGACCACACTGCACTCACAGGTATGTGAAGAAATAATAACTACAGTTTTACACTATATGGACAAAAGTATTGGTGCACCTACACATACCAGGTCTGAATCCATAAACATTCATATGGAGTTTATATGAAGAGGCTTTCTACAACATGTTGGAGTGTCTGCGGGAATTTTTGTCCATTTGTGAGGTCAGACACTGATGTTGGATGAGAGGGTCTGGTTCACAATCTCTGTTCTGTTGGATGGGGTTGAGGTCAGGGCTCTGTGTGGGCCAGTCAAGTTCTTCCACACCAAACTCATCCAACCATGTCTTTATGGAGCTTGCTTTGGGGCACAGTCATGCTTGAACAGAAAAGGACCTTCCCCAAACTGTTCCCACAAAGTTGGAAGCATAGAATTGTCCAAAAATGTCTTTGTAAGGTGGAGTATTATGATTTCACTTCAGTGGAACTAAGGGGTCCAGGTCAACCCCAGAAAAACAACCCCATAGCATTATCCCTCCTCCACCAAACTTTACAGTCAGACAGGTAATGTCGTCCTGGCATTCACCAAACCCAGACTGCTCCATCAGACTGCTAGAGAGAGGCATGTGATTGGTCACTCCACAGAACATGTTTCCACTGCTCAAGAGTCCAGCTTCTGTGCTGATGTTAATGCCACAGGAGGTTTGGAATTCAGCAGAGTGTTGGACACTTTTCCACACTCTGCTCCTCAGCACTCGGTGACCCCGCTCTGTCACTTTACGTGGTCTGACACTTGGTGGCTGAGTTGCTGTGGTTCCTAAATGCTTCAGACTTCCAGCTGATGGTGGAATATCTAGGAGGGAAGAAATGTCACCAGCTGACTTGTTGCAGTGGTGGCATCCTGTTACAGTACCACGCTGGAATTCAGTGAGCTCTTTAGCGCCACCCATTCTTTCACTCATATTTGGAAAGCCTGCATGGCTAGCTGCTGGCTTTGATGGGGCTGAATCAAACACCTGGATTCATCAGTAACAGCTGTGTCCCAATACTTTTGTCTATATCCATACTTGAATCCAACTTTGCATCAGGGTGTTTTTTTCAATAATAAAACGACACATAAGTTCACGTGTGCAACACTGAATAAGTCGTTAATGTTTTTATAAGATGCACAATTCTCACAAATATGAGTTATTTAATAGTTTATTTACTGCTCAGAACTAGGCTGTAGGCCATTCAAGAATACCTGAATTATATTATAGATTAATGACATGTAGGGACAGATTTCCCTTTTTACTACCACACTTGTCCACAAGATGGCAGTGTAGTTCCATGGCAGATTAACCCGACTGAGGTAACCCTTCCCCACCTCCAACAGACCACATCAGTTTCAGACACAAAATATTTTATTTGAAGCACTTAGTTTGGACTGATATACATTCTCCACCAGCTTATTTCTTGGTCCACTCCAAACGCCACGGACAGGAAGTCGTTGCCCTCGCGTTGCGTTACTTTGCCGCCGTCACAGCAGCAGATCCAGAGGAAAATCCGTACAAAAATTCACAAAAACTACAGATGCCAGCCAGCGAAAAATCAAGACCACGTCCATTTTATCCGAGTCACACCGAGTCCCACAAACATATCAAAAGCATTTTGTTTCAAGAATACATGTGAATTCACGTCCACACAAAACACCCACTGTGTCACTGAACAGTGTGGAGCACAATGGTTCATGTGCACTGAAGCAAGCAGAACATGGCTTTATTAGTGTCGTAGAATCACTGGGATGTCTTTGCTGTCATGTGCTAACCCTGCCGGAGCACAGTAGTATCAGATTTGACCCTTGACCTGAAAGCTAAACTTTATGTTTACCTGCTGGCACCCGAACACAATCTGTAGTGTCGGGGAAAGATAACCTGCATTCCCAAACGTTCCTGACTGCCTGTGAGCAGGAGGCCCTTCCTTCACAGAAATCACTATTGCTTTAAGTTTTTCTTCGAGTGACGTTAAGTGTGGTGAGATACTTTGTTAAGAACTTGATCCACAGAAAGAGGTTAGTGTGCTCGTTTTAATACCTCCTGACAGGACGGCTATCTTTGGCAAATGTACTAACTGTAGAAATAAGTTGGCATTATATGTAAAATAGCGAGTTTTTAATCTAAAAATATATGTGATTTATGTGCTTGTGATCATAATGGCTTCATTTTCTGATTTGTGATGCTCACTGGCCACTTTATTAGATACACCTTGCTTAGTTCTCGTTGGCAGAGATTCAACAAGCTGCTGAAACGTTCCTCACAGATGTTGCTCCATGTTGACCTGACAGCATCACACAGCTGCTGAACATCCATGATGAGAAGCTCCGTGTTCACCACGTCCCAAAGGTCTCTGCTGGACTGAGATCTGCGGAGGACTGTGGAGGACATCTGAGGACAGTTTGAGATGATGTGAGCTTTGTGACATGGTACACTGTGGTCATAAAGGGCTGGACATGGTCAGCACTCAGGCAGGTGGTGGTGCTGAAATGGTTTTTAACCCACATCATTACACCAGCAGCAGCCTGAGCCGCCAATAGGAGGCAGGATGGATCCATGCCTCCTGACCCTACCAGCAGAAATAAAAGACTAATCAGGCCAGGCGACGTGTTTCCAGTCTTCTATTGTCCAGTTTTGGTGAGCAAAGCTTCAGTTCAGGTCAGTTTTATTTATATAGCACCACAACAAAAGTCGCCTCACGGCGCTTCACACTGTAAGGTCAAGAGAGAAAACCCCAACAATCAGACCATCTCATATGAGCAGCACTTGGTGAGTGTGGGGAGGAAGAACTCCCTTTACCATTCAGTTTCCTATAGATAGATACTTTATTGGGTCTTTTTTGGCTCTTCTGCTGCTGTAGCCCATCTTCTTGCTGGGAGATGCTCTGCTTCCTGGACAGTTCCTCTTTTTCTGACCTTTCCCCCTACAGATGAGCAGTTTGTCAAACACTCAGACCACGTCACGTTCACGGTCACGTAGACCTCCTCTCCTCTCCATTCTGATGCTGGCTTTGAACGTCAGCGCGTTGTCGTCACCGTGCCCACATGCCTGAATGCACTGAGTTGCTGCCATGTGATTGGCTGATTAGATATCTGCAATAATGAGCAGCTGAAGAGGTGTACCTAATGAAGTGGCCTCGAGTAGCTTCAGCTTTAGCGCGGTGGGTATTTGTGGGGTTTCGAACGCTGTCCTGATGGTGACGCGACCTCGTTTCGGAGCATTTGAGAAGCACTGCACTTCCTCCAATCAGATTCCACTCACAGTAAACAGCAACGCATCACAGCAGAACCACGTGCACGGTATATTCTGACTCATTTGCATAGAACCTGCACTGCATCGTTCATAAAGCCCACCGAAAAAAAAAGCTTCTGTCGCTTGAAAACACAACTTAGAGCAGAACGCTCGCTCCAGCTCACAGCTCAGCTAATAAAGTCTAAATGTCATCTAGAACTACAGAAGTTCACCAAACGAATATTAACACACAGAATCACCACTTTCATCAGGTCATTATCTACAGTCAAATGCAAATATGGCTGCATTCATTCAACATTTAAAACTAAATTCTTTTTAAGGCGTTAACCCTGTAGATGCTTTAAACTGCCATGCAAAAACACACATTCCACAGCGAGCAGGCGGTGACGCGCGGAGATGTTTACACAAGGTCCTCTGCTGACTGCAGCTTTGCGATGACACACTGGTTGTTGCTCAGACGCGCTCACGCGCACTGTGCTCGTTCGGGCTTTTCAGGCAACGTGAGAACGAAAGGAAACAGCACGCCCTTCGCCTCCAGCGGCGCCCTCAGCGTCTCCTCCACAAAGTAGGCGTCGTCCTCTTCCACGACAAACTGAAGAGTCTGGCTCTTGTTGACGCAGTAGATGCAGCTCCCCACGACGGCGCACCTGAAGGGCAGGTGACTGCCGAGCCTCTGCGACGCGCAGTCGTGCCACATTTTCACGATGGTGTTGTACTTGAAGACGTTGATTCCCTGCTCGCGGTTGACGTCGAAGCGGTAGATGAAGCTTTTCAGCGCCACCATGTCGGTGGACTTCTTCCTGCTGTTGTTGTAGGGGCACTCCTGCCACTCGTCCCGCTTCGGGTCGTACTTCAGGAGGCGGTAGAAAAGGGAGCCGCCCGAAACGTAGAGTTCTCCGCTGCAGGTGGTGGCCTCGTGGGCTACTGCGAAGGCTCCCTTGGGCAAGGGGGCGACGGTCGTCCAGCGGTCCATTCGAGGGTCGTATTTTTCCACCGTAAACAAGCACTCCCCTCCAATGGCGTACAGATAGCCATCCATAGATACAAGCTTTAGCTGGGCGCGTGCCTGGTTCAGGGGTCTGACCTCGGCCCAGCGGTTGGTTATGGGGTTGTAACAGAAGACCTTGTCTGAAACCTTCCCTTTGTCCCCGTAGCCCGTTATTCCCCCCGCCACAAACAGGTAGTTATACATGGTGCAGATCCCGCACCCTTTAGTGTTTACGTCCTCAGGCATCGCCGTCAGCGGTCTCCAGTCGTTTGCCGTCTCATTAAAGTAGTAAATCATGTGGTTCTCCTCCAAAGACCCCACCGACAGGGGGCTCTGCGGCCGGCTGCCGCAGCGACTCGGCGGCCGGCTGCCCACGCGGTCGAACACGTCGTTTATCTCGGCGACCATCAGAGTCTTTCTCCCCTCCGTTCTCTTCTTCAGGATCAGGTCCCTCTCGGATCCCGTCAGACGCCCGTAGACGGCCGGGTCTTTGAGGATCCGCAGGAAGTTGTCGCTCATGAAGCCGTAGGCGGTCTCCTTCAGCTCGCTCAGCCGCTGTTTCTTGGCGATGGTGAGAATTTCGTAGCAGTTCTCTGCAGTGATTTGCTCCGACATGGAATCCATGGCTGCCTGGACGGCGCAGGGGATCTGCAGGATTTTAGCCCCCGTGATGACGTCGACGACATTGTCCTTGCTTACGCTGATGTGCGAGGTGTAGACGTAATCTATCAGCGTGGACAAAGTCTTATAGCTGACGCCCTTCACCTTCAGGATGTTACGCGACAGCCGTGCTTTGAAGTAGTCGCTCTTCTCGGCGAGGACAGACTTGTGAGCGTTGATCGTCTGCCCGCCCACTTCGATGACTAAGTCGGGCTCTTTTTCAGGCCGTGTCTTTTGGGCGTCCTCGCCGCCGTCCCTCTGCTGAAGTACTGATTTTAGAGCTGGCTGAGCGGCTTCCTGTTTGGCCTGGCTGGGCGGCCACGTGGAGGAATCTGCACCGAGGGACACTTTAGCTCGGGCGCCGTTGGGGATTTCGCCACTCGTACAGTTTTGTTGCATTCCAGCAACGTGATTGGAGTCAGGAGGAGGGGCTTCTGGACCTTCCTGAGCCGCTCTGGAGACGTACAAGCCGCCTCCTTTCTGATTGTCAATGTGGTTGTTCTCCATCAGTCTCCCGTCCAGCAGGTATTCCTTCTCAAACACTGGAGGAGGGCTGAAATCCGCGTCATCTTGCAGGAAGCCCTGGACAAACCCTGGACATAAATTCCTGTTTTTGTCAGCGAGCGTGACAAAGTCAGAGCTGGCGGCGTGGAGGACGGCCCCGGCCCCGGCCCCTCCTCCCTGTCTGCAGCCCTCGTTCATCTCAGAGCGCTCACCGGTGACGGGAGAGAGCGTCCTCGCTGATCATGCCGAGCGGAGGGACAGAGCTGCGGTTGGATTCCTCTGTCTCCACCTGCATGTGGAGAAAACAAGGAGGGAATTTAACAGGGGCGGTCCTAGGATCAGAGCCTTAGGGGGGCCTGCCCCCAGTCAGGATGTCATGCACACATTACCTTGTGAAAAATAAATTACTAAAACAATGAATTAGTTTTAGTAAAACGAATGGTAAACAGACAGGTGCTTATCTGGCACTTTTCTACTCTGAGCACTCAAAGCGCTTTTTTACTTTATTCTACGTCTTTAAGCACATTTAGCTAACACGTGCACATCCACACTCGGACTGGTGCATCAGGAGCAACGTGAGGTTCAGTGTCTTGCTGACGCTTTGGCACACGGACTGGAGACCCCGGGGATCGAACCACCAACCTTTCTGCAGAAGGAACGACCCGCTCTACCCCCTGAGCCACAGCCGCCCCGACGGTGAATGAGTGATGGAAAAGATGCTGATTGCAAACATATTCAGCACGTTTCACCTCTTCTGTCGAGGATACAGGTTATTTTCAGAAGCTACCTGATTGGTTCGCTGGTCTGTTATCGTGTCTAAGGCGAGGGTATCAAACGTGTGGCCCGTGGGCCAAAACCAGCCCACCAAAGGGTCTAATGTGGCCCGCTGGAGGGCTTTGGAGAATGTTACAAATGCAAAGGGCAGAAATTAAAGGCTTTTATTTTTCTGAAAAGAGTCCCTGTGGTGTAGTGGTTTATACACTCGCCTCACAAGTGAAAGGTCCCTGGTTCGATTCCAGGTGGGGACACAGGCCCCTCTCACCATGGAGAGCTGCATCAGGAAGGGCATCTGTTGTAAAACCATTACCGGTGTGGAGGCTGAAGGTGTGTTTGTTTTTAAAGTTCTTGGTTCTGGTTTCGTGTATTTTTCCTGGCATTGAAACTTCTGGTCATTTGAACCGTTTCCATCCAGCGGACCACATCACACCCCGTGGATGTCCGGTTTTGGCCCCCGGGCCGTATGTTTGACACCACCCATCTAAACTCTCCGGTGGTGTAGTCGTTCGCCTCACAAGCGAAAGGTCCCTGCTTCGATTCCAGGTGGGCGGGGACACGAGCCCCTCGCACCAGGAAGGGCATCCGGTGTAAAACCTGCCAAATGAGCGGATTGATCTGCTGTGGCGCCCCCTGGAGGAGAGGAGGGAGCTGCAGAGACACCGTGGTCCTGCAGAGGGCGCGCTTTGTCGCCTGTTTGAGCTGCGCAGACAAACATCTGCAGCCTGTCTGTCCTCTGAGCTGGACACACACGACGCATGCGCACATAGTGTGCCGTGACGGCGCGAATAAAAGGAAAAATGTTTCACGTTAAATCAAAACCGTGTGACGTCACCTACCTGCGGTTCAGAGTCACGGCTCGGTACCGGCGGCTTTCCCTCCACGAAGCTCCGTTACGTAAAGCGGCCCTGGTCCGTCCCGGTCCCTCCCGGTCCCTCCCGGTCCTCTTCACCTGAAACTCCGCGGTCTCAGTCCTCCGTGTGTCTCCTCCGCCGGCCGGAGGACAGCGGAGACGGACTGCTGCCTCCCGGACTGTCAGGACGCGGATTCCTGTCGTCCGTTTTCATTTAAACAGCTGACAGGAGCTAAACCACGCCCCCTTCAGTCCGCGTCAGCACTACACCCAGCAGGCGCGCCATCTGCCGTGTGCGCGCACGGCGCAGCGTCCCTGTCAGGCTCCACAGAGGTCCACGGAGGTCCACAGGGGTTCAGAGGGGGTCCACAAGGTCCACAGTGGTCCACAGAAGTCCACAGGAGTCTACAGGAGTCCACAGGGGGTTCACAGGGGGTCCACAAGGTCCAGAGGTCCACGGAGG
Organism: Etroplus canarensis; assembly: GCA_015106775.1. Lineage (NCBI taxonomy): Eukaryota > Metazoa > Chordata > Actinopteri > Cichliformes > Cichlidae > Etroplus > Etroplus canarensis. Next base: position 11,237 of record VUQH01053609.1, on the reverse strand, counting down.
TCCACAGGGGTCCACAGTTCTCCACAGAGGTCCACAGGGGGTTCACAGGGGGTCCACAGAGGTCCACAGGGGGGGTTATTAGATAAATCCAGTCCTGTTAGCACAAATTTATCCCAGTCCTAATGAAATCCTGACAACATGTCAGAGACAGTCCTACAGCAGGACAGGAGCAGGTTTATGGAACCTCCATGTGAGAAGGTGCAGCAGAGTGGAGGTTTCAGGCATAACTAACAGACTTCTGAGGAGGAGAGGAAAAAATCAAGACCAGCACCTCTCAGTCTGGATCAGGGTCACATGTTCATCTCAGAACTCAAGGTCTTCAAGGTCATTTTAAGCTGGTCAGACACTGTATGGACAAAAGTATTGGTCACCTCCACATCCCACCTGCAGCAGCTTTTCTGACCCCCCAGTCTAAACCCAGAGGCGTTAATATGGAGCTGGTCCCTCTGCAGCTGGAACAGCTTCACTCTGCTGGGAAGGCTTTCTACAACATGTTGGAGTGTCTGATCTGTGAGGTCACACACTGACGTTGGATGAGAGGGTCTGGCTCACAGTCTCTGTTCTAGTTCATCCCAAAGGTGTTGAATGGGGTTGAGGTCAGGGCTCTGTGTGAGCCAGTCAAGTTCTTCCACACCGAGGATGAAGCATTAACATTTCCTTTCACTGGAACTAAGGGGCCCATTCCAACCCCAGCATTATCACTCCTCCACAAGGTTATTATAGTAAACTAAAACTAAAACTACGTGAGAAAAATAATTTTAGTTAACTAAAATAAAAAAATAAAAACTAGACTTTTGGGAAAAATCAAAACTAACTAAAACAACATTGTGGATTTAGGAAACTAAACTAAAATAAAAACATACAGGAACTGTCCTTAGTTCTAGTCTTTGTCAGTTGGGTTAAATGTGGTCCGTCAGTTTGTCTGATGAGGCTTTGGTGCTTCTGTTTATTCAGACTCAGGATGTTGACATGATTGGGACTCATCTCTTCACAAAGTGTGTTTGTGTTGTAATTTCTGATCTAAACATCTTTAATCTTCCCCTGACAAATACCAAACATAATAATTAATAATATTAAAACTAACACTGAAACTAATAAAACTAAACTGAACCGAGCAAACCCACTGTGGAAAATGAAACTAAACTGAATTCAAACAAAAACTCAAAATAAAAACTAATTAGAAAATACAAACCTATAATAACTCCGCTCCTCCACCAAACTTCACAGACAGGTAACGTTCTCCTGGATTCACCAAACCCAGACTGCTCCATCAGACTGCAGACAGAGACGTGTGATTGGCCACTCCACAGAACATGTTTCCACGGCTCCAGTGTCGAGTGGCGGCGTGATTTACACCGCTCTATCTGATGCTTGGTGATGCGAGTCTTACCTGCAGCTGTTTGGTTATGATTCATACACCTGTGGCAACAGGACCGAATCAAACACGTGAACTCAGTGAATGAGACGTGTGTCCCAATACTTTACTGGTTCATCACCGCACAGAACATGTTTCCACGGCTCCAGTGTCGAGTGGTGGCGTGCTTTACGCTCTATCTGATGCTTGTGTCATGAGTGAGTACAGAATGATCCAATCACAGTTTTACTGGCAAAGGGGGACCGGGACAGCTTGGCGTTGTGCTCGGTGATGTAAGGCTTGCGTGCAGCTGCTCGGCCATGGAAACCCACGCCACGAAGCTCCCAGTGCACAGTGTTTGATGTTAATGCAGAGGAGGTTTGGAACTCAGCAGAGTTCTCAGCTTTCAAGCACTATGCACCTCAGCACTTGGCAACCCCGCTCCTAAACGTTTAAATACAGTGCTAATGTGACCAAATACACATACAGGTGAAACAGCCACATTCCATTAAGACAGACATCAGTGAGCACAGGAAGTGCGCGACAGGAAATGAGTTTCATTTCTATGGCAGCAGCTCACCACATCTGAAGGTGCTTTTAGTGAGGAAGGCAACATTAACGTCTTCCTCTGTGGACCTCTCAGTGAGTTTTCGTATTGCTCCTTAAACATCTTTAAAAGTATGTTTACGCCATGTAGGATCATTTATGAGTGTTTGCCTCCTCCTGCCCTGATGATGGATACATTTCAAAAAGCAAAGCAGTTTTTCTCCCAGATCCATAACCTGTCCTCCTCAGAGACCTTCAGACAGAAATAGAGGGGAGCCGCGGGACTCGAACAGCTATCGGCCCCGTCAGATTAGAGGGCGTTCAGTCAGGAGGTTTGAACGCCAGATATTCTGAGAACAAAGCCTCACTGAGGACTGATGCAACCACGGAAACCTCAGGGTCAGACGGAAGACAAAGGACTTCCCTGCAGAGCCGTGAGACGACCTGAAGACCGGGTTACTCACAGAGAGGCTGAACACGCTCAGGTTGACTTCCAGTTAATACATGAAAGACAGCGTTCAGTTAAAAGAGTCAAACATCATCTCAGGTACAGCATATTATATCAGCAAGAAAAATCTGATGGGATAATATTTGGAATCAGTCCGAGGACTGCCGCGTGGGAACAGGTCCGACCTGAAACCATCCCGTCTATTTTTGTTAGACCCGATAGTGAAACACGGTTGCGCAACGGCAGCCGTGGGCGTTCCAGGAGAGAAAATGTCTTGACCCTCTCTGTTCAGCAGGAGGGGAAGTCCCGGAAGAGCCGCATCAGGCTCAGTTCCTGCGGCCCCCTCAGGCGCATTGCTAGTCCCGGCATGCACCGACGGCTGCACACAATCGCGGAGGAGGTTAGAAAGAGTCGAGCAGAGAGGCGCGCTGACGCTCTTCGCCCCTGTGACCGTCTCCCGGTGCTGACAGGGGTTCTGCATAAAACCTTATGGCTCTTCTTGAGCTGCAAACCTGCTCACAGTACTGTGAGAGACTTCAAATGAACGAAACCAGTTTGCTTAATAAAACAGTGTTTATAGATTTGTTAATATACATAAGTACATAAAAAGCATGACAAAAGTATAAATCTTATATATATATATATACTTTTAAAAAACATCATAAGATGAATGAGGGCAACAAAAAATCCTCTCCTGGTGATAGCGCGTCTTTCCTCCCTGTGTGAATAGAAACCTGGCCAGCCAGGGATTCTCATCAGGCCCTCACACACTCATTTACTCATCACCATTTCACCTTTTTAAAAATCTCTTTTCTCTGTTAAGAAGAAGAGAAGTTGGAACAAAGGAAACTGATTCCATAAGCACACACTCACACACACAGAACCTCTCTCGAACCCCAAACTCATGCAGATAATCCCAAGTTGTCAAACTTTAAAATGTCCAACTCTGATCCAAACACTGTCCAAAACCCAACCCTGATCTTACAAGAAGCTTTTATGTCACAGCTTCAATGCTTACCTTACACACAGTATATGGACAGAAGCACTGGGCCGCCTACAAGTTCTGCTTTAATGACCCTCCATTCTAAATCCACAGGTCTTAATGTGGAGCAGCTTCCACTCTGCGGGGAAGACTTTCTACAAGATGTTGGAGTGTGTCTGCCCATTTGTGAGGTCAGACACTGATGCTGCACAAGAGGGCTTGGCACAATCTCTGTTCGTCCCAAAGGTGTCGGATGGGGTTGAGGTCAGGGCTCTGTGTGGGCCAGTCAAGTTCTTTCACCACAAACTCATCCAACCATGCCTTTATGGAGGTTGCTTTGTGCACTGAGGCACAATCATGCTGGAACAGAAAAGGGCCTTCCCCAAACTGTTCCCACAAAGTTGGATGCATAGAATTGTCTAAAATGTCTTGGTAAGCTGAAGCATTAAGACTTCCCTTCAGTGGAACTAAGGGGCCCAGGCCAACCCCAGGAAAACAACTCCATTGTATTAACCTTCCTCCACCAAACCTTACAGCTGGCACAATGCAGTCCACACAGGTAACGTTCTCCTGGCATTCACCAAATGATCAGCCGTGGAAACCATGCCATGAAGCTCCTGGTGCACAGTTCCTGTGCTGATGTTAATGCCAGTTTGGGGCTCTGATGTTACTGAGTCAGCAAAGCGTTAGCCACTTTTAAGCACTTGGCACCTCAGCACTCAGCAACCCCATTACTAAACGCTTCCACTGTGCAATAATCCCAAAAACCAGGATTCAATTATTAAGAGCTGTGGCCCAATACTTTTGTCCATATAGTGTACCTTTAAGGAGGACAGTCATCTGTGCGCTCTACTTTCTTTTCAACACTGATTTAAATACTGCACGTCTAAATGCTGAACCTGAAACACTGGAGAGTAATGAAATGTGTTAGCTACGTTACACAGCAACATCCAACACAGGGTGACATCAGAGACCCTTCTTCAAACAAGTCCATCCTTATCAGCTGCGGCACATCCTCTGACTCTGTAGCCGTGGTTTGCACCATCACCAACCACGACTGATCCGTTGTTCAATTCTGGTTTAAATAAGACCCTCAGCTGCTTTGGCTCATCCCAAATATTCAGTCACGTGTCAACGGCAGACTTCCTGTGAGAGCTGTGTGCAGGACTTCTGGTTTCACCTGCAACAAGCAAAAGGACAAACATTAAGATTTATATATTAGTATGCACTACATCATCTGCACGCGACCCAAAAAAATGTCTTTGGTTTTTTTGTTGACCTCCCACCTCGGTGCTCTGGTCACATGTTGAGTAAGGGGATCTGCCAGATCATGATGGTAGAGGTGGTGTCCTCATGGCGAGACTGTTTGGTCTTCTTGTTGATCCTGCGGTGGCCCAACCCTCCGGACACCACTAACAGAGAGCTAACATCCACCTTGCCGGAGCGGCGGCCCCTCTGGTGATGGGCCGGGTCGTGAAGCACGTCGTAAAGGGCGCCATCCTCAGGCCCGTGCTCCAAGGAACCCTGGGATGGAGCTAGGGAGCCGCAGGACGAGGAGGACAGGGAGTCCTGGAGAGCCATGGAGGTACAGCCTGCCTCTCCCAGCCACACGCCTCGTCCGTGGGGGGCAGTCGGGGCTGAGTCTGATGGAGGCTGGGCGCTCTCCACATCCTCTGACTCTGCTGGCTGGAGGGAGGAGAGAGGGGTGGAGGACGGCGGCTGGTTACACACGGCAGCAGCCACGGTGAGGAACTTGACCGGCCCGTTGTGAGCATGTAAAGACACCATACCCCGACCTGAGAATAGAGACAAACATCCAAAGTTAAAATGGACTGAAGTAGTAAGGTAGGTACAGTCCCTCTCAGAAGTGCTGTGAGATCAACATGAGTATGAGAAGATGAGAGTGTCGGTTTTTATTCCCTGCTATTTACCTCTAGATATGTTAAACAACATAGAACAGAACACGTTTCATGAGCAAAAGTATCAGAACAGGAAGTGTCTGTGGGAATTTCTGTCCATTTATCCAGAAGAGCATTTGTGAGGTCAGACATTGATGTTGGATGAGAGGGCGTGGCTCACAGTCTCTGTTCTAGTTCATCCCAAAGGTGTTGGATGAGGTTGAGGTCAGGGCTCTGTGTGGGCCAGTCTAGTTCTTCAACACCAAACTCATCCAACCATGCTTTTATGGAGCTTGCTTTGTGCACTGGGACACAGTCGTGCTGGAACATTAAAGGACCTTCCCCAAACTGTTCCCACAAAGTTGGAAACATAGAATTGTCCAAAATACTACATATTTGGTTGCACATCTCTTTGCTTCCCACGTGAAAGACCCCTGGTTTAAGCCGAAGCGGAGACACAAGCCCCTTCCATAATGAGAGGTTCTACCTTTCACCGCAGCATCTTTTAACTGTTGTCTGTTTTCAGGGTTTCTCCCTTCAGTCTTCTCTTCAAGAGGTGAAATGTATCTGCTGGTTGACTCAGCCAATCCAAAACCTTCCATTTTGTCCCTGATGAAGTCCTATGTTGAGGTGGCAATGTGCGTTGGATCATTGTCTGGATGCATTTCTAGTAAATTAGATGTTTCTGCAGACTTCTGTGTTCCTTCTGCTGCTGCCATCATGAGTTACGCCATCAATAAAAAAGACTGAGCCTGTTCCAGAAGCAGCCATGACACGGCCTCCACCATGCTTCACAGATGTATGTTTAGGATCATGAGCAGATTCTTCTTTCTCCATCACTTTGGTAGAGGTTCATCTTTGTCCCATCAGTCCATAAATCTCTGTGGCAAAACTTTCATGACTTATCTCTGGATGGAGTATGGTCTCTATATTCTTGTTCTCTAAGTCTCCTTAGAACAGAGGACTGTTGTTTCCACCCCTGCTTTTTGGATTTTCTTCATGATGTTATGGACTGTTGGGGTTTTTCTTTACCGCTCTCACCATTTTTCTGTCATCAGTCGTCGTTTTCTTCGGATGATTGGTTTGATACCTGTTACTGAGCACCCTGGTGGTTTCCTCCTTGTTCAGGACATTCCAAATCGTGGTGCTGGTTCTGCACAGTGATGGACTTTGCTCCAGCTTCAGAATGGCATGTTCTCCTCCCACAGACAGCTCTCTGGTCTTCATGTTGGGTCTACCCTTCTTAACTACAAATGTGGTCTGAACAGGAGAAAGCCAGAGTTAAACTGGGAGTAGACACTGGATTGGACTGGATTACTTTACTGTCATGTCAACTACATATAAATACATAGTGAAATGAAACAGCGTTCCCCCAGCACCCGGTGCCCCATACAAGGGTAGTGCCAGCTGGCCAGGGCCCGCCTCCGGCCCAGCACAAAACCCCGCCCGCGATGTCCTCTTCCCCGGCCACTGGCGTCAGGCGTCAGGCCATGTACACCGGGACTGAAGTGTACATGGAGCCCCCAGAAACCACCCAGCCGCAGCATCAGCCCTGCGACGATACTCGCCCTGGAACCCAAAAAGTTTGGCTTCCCGGACGGTCATGAAAAACAACGCCGCCGGATCGCCAGTTAGCACCGTCTGTGGACGGAGCTACGACGGCGTCTGGTCGTCCTCGAACCTCCGACTTTGGAACACGAACACCATCCACACCCGAACACCCAAATACCGGGTCAAAACCGGGGTAATCACAGGGGTACAAGCACCACCTTGGTTCCAGAGTGGCCGTGCGCTACCGTCGCGCTGCCGTCGCGCTGCCGCCTTGGCCCTACATCTAGTACCTCTAGAGGTACTTGGTGATTAAACAACCAATCTTATGTGACATACCTGTCGCTGTCATGTTCCAATACTTACACTCACGGTAAAAACTGGGTGGTCTGATCCAAAATGTGTTCTGTTCTATGTTGTTTATGGAATAACAACTGAAACTCTGATCTCTCCTCTCATGTTCATGTTTTGATCTCACAGAAAAAATTCCTTCGCCGGCCTCGCTGGTCCAGCATTTTTGGAGGCAACTGAGTACTCCTGCCTGCAACACTCTGGCTTCTCCAGCTGCAGAAATGCAGGTCGATGGCCACGAGAGCTGCATGATGTAAGTGCTGAAGTCACTGCAGCTGCGTACTGTAATGCATGTGATGCTTCAGTGTCACCTGTTACTTTGGGGATGCCCTGGAGTCTGGGGACAGAGAGCGCCACAGTCACGCCCAAGTTGGTTCCTACCAGCAGCAGGCCGTGACAAACCAACAGACTGCTCACCGACACTCTCTGGTTCCCTGCAGAAAAAAGCAGAAACATGAGTTTAGTCATACCCAGATTAATGTGCTTTGTGGAGTAAAACCATTGATATTTGTATATAATAAGACACAGCGTGGCAAACACATCCTCCCACACTCTCAGTTAAAGGGTCACTTCACCAGGCTTCGTAACAGCGTGGTGAAAGAAGAGAGGGAGGCGTTCTCGTACGTGGCAAAATTTCTGCATCCGCGATGTTCAACGCTCATTTGTCTCCAGGGCAACACAGAGAGGAGCCGGAGATAAAAGCAGCTCTTTTCAAGTATTTGAGCACAGTAAATGCACCATTATAGTCGGCTTTGAGTCAAACAAACAAACACAAAAGTGTTACGTAAGCGAATGAGTGAAGCGTAATGCTGCAATTAGAGAAGGAGCTGTGCCTCTATTCAGGAACCTGACGGTCGTTACAACAGGACAATGTGACCTGACCTTCCCTTCTCCCTCCTGGGCACAAAATAAATCACTGAAGCCACTTTGGACTGTAAAAGCTGGGATTGTTACATTACAGCACCTTTCAGCGAGGACCGCAATAAAGTCAGGCTTACACGGGTTTTGTTAGGTGGACTTACAGTACTGTGCAAAAGTCACGAGCCACCACTCGCTTCTTTCTACTCTGACGTTCTTATGAGTTCTACAGTGATCTGAGCAACAGTTCTCCAGGCTTTCTGAAGCGTTCAAAGTGTTTCTTTGCACATTTACCTGACTGTTCCACAGGAAGGTTTGTTTAAGCCACTTATCTGTGACACATGAAGCATTTAAGAATAAAAAAGGCACCAAACACAAAGGATGAACCAGTGCTGTGTCGACGCAAAAAAGACAGCTCAGCAAAGAAACTAATTTAAATGGTACTGTTAGGCGCAGCCTGTCATAAAAACTCCTCATTTCTTCCCATTTCTTTAGTTGAATCTATGAAAAATACCAAAGATACACAGTTTGATGGGCAGGAAATAGGATTTTTATACCAACAAGGTGATTCCCAAAGAGCTGTTAGCTGAAAACTTGGCATATCTCAGCATGGTGTGTCCTTAAAAATGTGAGGACACAGGACAAGTGGAGAAGAGTCAGGACTAAAAACTATCTACAGCAGATGGACAGTATCTTAAAGTCATGTCCTTAAGAACCAGGAACAAATCCAGCAAAGACCTGACACAGGACCTGAAAGAAGCATCTGGACCTTCAGCTGATCCAGCTACTGTTCACTGAAGCCTCATCAGAAATGGTCTCAGTGGGAGGGTGGGTTCCAAAGCCTTATTAAAAGATGAAAACATTATTGGCTTAAAAAAGGCACTCAAGTTTGAGGCTTGAGGTGCCTTCTTCTTAAGGAAGGGAAACAGGGAGGAAAGGCTGAGCTATGAGAACTGGACTGAACATGAGTGGAAACAGGTCTGATGGAGGGATGGATCCAAAGGAGGAGGTCAGGAGAGAGGTCCAACAGTGAGTGTCTACAGCCATCTGTAAAACACGGTGGAGGCTCTGTCATGGTTTAGGCTGCATTTCAGCCAGTGCTGTTGGAGATCTTGTCCAAACTGATGGAATCATGAAGATGGAAAAGTAGCATCAGATGCTGATCCACCATGTAAAACCATCTGGCAGCAGCTTCATGTTTCAGCAGGACAATGAAACCAATGCAGTAAAAGCCTACCTGGACAGAAAAACACACAATGGAACACTATCAGTCATGGATTGGCCTCCCCAGAGCCCAGACCTCAACCTTATTGAAGCAGTGTGGGATCATGTTGACAGAGAACAGAACAAAGAAGAGCTCTGGAATGTCCTTCAAGAAGCCTG